>JAYKKT010000078.1:4362500-4595000 GCA_036023115.1 Brasenia schreberi | reverse complement strand
GGAGGGCTAGGATCGCACGTAGATGACGGCAAGCATCATGCCTGAAAATAGGAAATCTATTTTTTTAGGAACTAGCGTTCCGAGGGCGTGTTTTACACACTGCTATCCGGAGACTTGTAAGTAGGATGGCACATGAAGATTTGTTAGCTTAGTCAACACTTAACATCCTGGCTTGCGTATACACGCTTTCTCTTTCATAACTCTATTAATGTCGATGGCGAAGATCGTATATATGATGCCGATATTTTATGGCAATGGTTGGCGCAAAATGTTTTCTGCGTTTCAAGAACTGTATTTTGATCGACTCAAATGAACATGAGAAAATGCGTGGCAAATTAGAATTAAGGGTCGATCACACGTAGACTGTTGGCTCAATTTGCAGGGTTCTGTGAGGCCCTTGTTGCAGAAGGGTTGTTCGGTTGGGGGATGGGGGGCTTGTATGTTTGTATGTGTGGCTTCAACCACCTTTTATAATTGAAATTTAAAATGAAAACACAATTAATTTCTTTGGTTTACTTCTTGAGAGGGTAGTTTTTACATTTCAAATGTCTATTAAGAAATGCCTATTTGGGAGCCTATTGTGATACCCAAATATTGTTTCAGGTTCCTTTTATGTTAATTCTCATATATATCCTCAAGAAAAAAACTCTCATGTATGCCCATAAGAGTAAAACGGGAAAGAACGCTGAGAGCAAATTATCTAAAGTACTCTTTGCATAAGAGGAAGAAAATGGAGGAAGAGGAGAGATTGCAGTGGGAAGTTGAGCGGCCACTTCATTCGTCCCTCTCTCGTTCACCTTTTTGGCAAAACGAATTGCTTCAATTTTTCATACTACACCAATAATCTAAGATAAAAGAAAATACTTAGAATTCGAGCCCGTAGATCCCCAAAGTAGGAGGTTTCAAAGTTCTTTAGTTCCATCTTGACCAAGCATGTGTTCATGTTAGATGTCATGAGTTCGACCCCTAAGCTGTGCATCTTGCTCCAGCCTTCCAGTTATACCCTCCAAAGTAAAAAAAGCAAATTAAGGGAAAACAACACATTATAACTTAAATAAAGAAAGATGGACAACCGCATTGGTAGCATCAAACAAACAGCTGTAAAGAGAAGTACTTTTTTAAAGGACTAAGCGTGGAAAGAACCCTTTCTTTCTCGTCTTAAGTCAAGTCCACAATATTCATATATGCCTTTGGCGACTTTATTTATGTTCCCAAGAATGTCAGATTTAACAAATATGACAGAAGGAGCAGTTGAAGTTTAGAGAGGTCTTATTTTATTTTCAATTTGTGTTCCGACACGGTCAATAAACTGTACCAAAATTAAGGATTTAAAAAAATTTCATCATTCCAGTTGTGGTGATCAACGTTCAAGTTTCTAAAGACGTAATCTTCAAGGCCATTTTAAAATGAGTAATGTACTATCTTAATACATCTTAAAGATTAATAGGAAATCAAAAAATCATGCACAAAGAGCAAGACCTCACCTGGCTAGGTGGTCGACCCCCGAGTTAAAGTTCATGAGTTCGAGACACCCGGGCATGCATCGGCCTTAGGGCTACCATTGTCCCAAAAGAATTACCCAAAATTAATGTAGCATTATTGCTGCACCGTATACATCTTATGATAGGCATCGTAGATACAAATGTGAAACATCAGGATTTGTAATAAGGTGTTGAATAGTATCACGAAGCCCATTGTAGATACAAATGAAAAACAATTAATTGTTCTTTCTTTTGCTAGTGAATTACTGTTAGTTGTCATAGTTAAATCGATAAAAAGATGTGCACGATGTTTGAGAGAGATGTTGCCAAACAAACCATTGGGAGATCAACTCTTAGTGACTTACATGATTTTCATTGATTGAATACAACAGGGAATTCTATAAAGTATCGACACAGTGCAACTGTTCTACATTCACACGACTTGAGGGACTCTCGAGCACATATTTTCAATAAAAAATGTGAAACTATCTTGGCATTTGTAACCGTAGCAAGATGGTAAAACTTTACCATTTTTATGGAAAAAGAGGGTTGAATTCAAGTATAATTTACATCTTCTGATTGATAGAGTAAAATAGGTATTCTATAGATACAGTACACAAACTTCTACTGTTCACACATTTTGAGGGATCTCAAGCATATACATATATATATATATTCAATAAAATACGAAAAATCATCTTGGAATTTGTGACCTAGCAAGATGAACTTTTAGCAGTTGTACGGAAAATATTGGTTTTGAATTATATTTTAATTCCTCTGATTGTTAAACAATCCGGTCTATTTTTGGTCTCGTTACAGTTGGTTAATTAGGATATAAGTCGAATTACTTCTTCACAAGCTCAAATTAATCGACCTTGACTACCTCATTTCTTGGCTTAAAGATCACGTTTGAGTTTAATTTTACTAAAGATCTGCCAATTTGATTATACAAACCAGAATGCACCATGAAACCAGAAAATATTTTTCGGCCGCTGAGCGATCAATTTGGCTAGTATTTGTAACAAGTAGAATGTAATAGCTAACAATTTCTGCAAAATGCTGTTTTCTTTATGATTATTTATAACAAGAAGAATTCATTTTTTGAGGGACAGAAACAATGAGCAGCACAAGTCTAAAGCTAGGATCCCCTCTCTATCTAATTCATCATTTTCGTATTTCTGGATCGAATTCCTTTGCATGTATCTTGATGTGTATTCTCTTTCAAAGTTTTCGCCTCAACCAAGCACGGCATAAACTAGGATGACAAATAGTTTGCACTTGGGTCGAACGAGAGCAATACAAGTTCCAGATGAACTGGATAACCATGATGTTCTCATGTGTTGGTTCATAGGAATATCGGCCATGGGGGGAAGCCTACCAGAAAACAAAAACTTTTTAAAAACCAAATCAACATGCTGGTTCTTAATTAGGTATATCCTAATTATTCACATGCCTTTCTGTTTGCATGCAAGTACATTATATTAGTTTCAGTTATTAGCTTAAAGATAAATCTTATTCTCAAAAAATGACATAAACGACCAAAAGTTTGTGCTTGTTCCCTTCTAGATTCTATTGGGCAAACCTTTCTCTCATATATATATATAGGGAGAGAGAGTTCGGTACGGGGTCCGGGAACCTCATTCCCATACCCAAACCCAAAGCAGATTGTGTTGGGTATTTCCGGCTCCATTAGTCGGGTTGGGTCATGGTTGCACGGGTGGAGTCTGTCACTAGCTTCAACTGGATCAGAGTTTCGATGATAAGGTTCCGGAAGATAAAGCTTGGTGAGGACAGCAGAAGACATTTCTGCTCAGCCAACTCGTCAAGGCACAACACAGCAATAGTGCACGGTGACTCTCACCTGTCCCTAAATCTCTGTCCCAGGGTTGTTGCAACTATCCCTCTGAGCTCTCTCACTCACATACTCTCTCTCAAGGCGGGGCAAAGAAATGAGAAGAGAAGTTTTATTCAAGGAGCACTACATTGAAGATAGGCGTGAAGGAGTGGTGACGATTTGTAAAGCTGAAGATAACCGCCCCATGTATACAATGTGCATCTATAGAAGAGAGAGGGGGGCTTCATAATCGAACTAAGGATATGGAGGAGTTCCTAGACTAAGTCATGAATATGGGGTTTATGCACAAATAGCTAGAAAAGGACATTCCAATTATCAAAAGGAAAGTTTTAAATACCTAGGGTCAATTTTTTAGAGTGACGAAGAATTGATGGAGATATTATGCATCAAATTAATGTTGGTTGGTTAAAATGGAGAGGAGCATTAGGTATTCTTTGTTATAAGAAGTTACCATTAAAGTTAAAAGGTAAATATTATAGAGTAGCAATTAGACCTACCATGTTTTACGGTTCTCAATGTTGGATAATTAATCATCAACATGTACAAAAGATGTGTGTAACAGAAATGAAGATGTTGAGATGGATGAGTGGTTATACAAGAAAATACTCTATACATAATGAGGTTATTAGAAACAAATTAGAAGTGACACCAATAGAGGATAAAATGAGAGAATATTGTTTAAGACGGTTCGGACATATAGAAAGAAGATTAAAAGAAGAACACATAAGAAGGTATAAAAATAGCTAAATTTGAAAAGTATTAAAAGAGGTAGAGGACGACCAAGGCGTGAAGAAGTGCTGACGATTTGTAAAGCTGAAGATAACCGCTCCATGTACACAATGTATCTATAGAAGAGAGAGGGGGGCTTCACAACCGAACTAAGGATGTGTAGGTTCCACCAGGGGAGTTCCTAGACTAAGCCATGAATATGGGGTTTATGCATAAATAGCTAGGAAAGGACATTCCATTTATCAAAAGGAAAGTTTTAAATACCTAGGGTCAATTTTTTAGAGAGACGAAGAATTGATGGAGATATTATGCATCAAATTAATGTTGGTTGATTAAAATGGAGAGGAGCATTAGGTATTCTTTGTTATAAGAAGTTACCATTAAAGTTAAAAGGTAAATATTATAGAGTAGCAATTAGACCTGCCATGTTTTATGGTTCTCAATGTTGAACAATTAATCATCAACATGTACAAAAGATGTGTGTAACAGAAATGAAGATGTTGAGATGGATGAGTGGTCATACAAGAAAAGACCCTATACATAATGAGGTTATTAGAAACAAATTAGGAATGACACCAATAGAGGATAAAATGAGAGAATATTGTTTAAGATGGTTTGGACATATAGAAAGAAGATCAAAAGAAGAACACGTAAGAAGATATGAAAAAACTAAATTTGGAAAGTATTAAAAGAGGTAGAGGATGACCACAAAAGTATTGTAAAGAAACAATAAAGAATGATCTAGCTTATTGTGAGTTAACTACTAACATGGTACATGATAGGGCTTTGTAGAAACAAAGAATCCATGTAGCCGACCCCATCTAGTATGAGAAAAGGCTTAGTTGTAGTTGTAGTAGCGAGGGAAGCAAATCATTATGTATGTTCGTACAAGCTATGTACCAAAGTGGTTATAATAAAGCAGTCCCAAAAATAAAGATTGTGACAATTCTCCCAACGAAGTTGAAGCTCGCCCTCGAGGCCTCATGGTATCGGAGAAGGTGCTCGTACTATCACAGTTGAGCACTCAGTGCCCAAGCTTCATCATCATGTCCCCTACCTCTCCATAGAACCAAATATTGTGTCTTATGTTGCGACCCTACATCATCAACTCGATGATCTATGTATCATCAACTCAGTGATTCATAATCCTCTCAACTACCTCAGTGTCCTCACATACTAAGGGTGGAGGGTCATTCCAACCTTGATGGGTCCTTGTGATAGAGCTTAAGCTATGAGATGTGGAATACTGCATGCAGCTTTATCATATCTTGCAAGTCCAACCTATAAGCAACTTGCCTCACTCTTTGTGTAAGCTTAAATGGTTCATCGTACCTCGACTTCAGTCCCATATGACTGCCCTTGTAAACCTTTCTCCTGAGGTATATCCATGTTTGTACTCGTATAAGAGAACCTTGGATCTCCTCATACCGCATATGCCTCTCTCATACCTAAGTAGGATGGTTGTGCAACTAGTGCTCATCTCACACTACATCAAGTCCAAGGGGTTTAGTGGTTTCCATCCCTAGGTAAGCTCAAACATACTCATAAGGGTAGAAGAACTTCGGTGTTTGTTGTAGCTAAACTGAGTAGTCTTCAACAATACCATCCACTTCTTCTAACTCGTAGTGACATAATGATAAATGCACTCTTCAAACATAGAGTTCAAACACTTGATCTGGCCATTCATTTGAGGTGATGGGTGGAAGAAAACAACAATCGTGTGTCCATCAACCAAAAGAGCTTAGTCCAAAAGCGGCTAATGAAGTGCACAACCTAATCACTCACGATCTTCTCTAGAACTCCAAAAGATTTCACCACATGTCTAAGAAAAAAGTGTGCAGACACTTGAGTGCTATACTATGTGGCACACATATGAAAATAACATACTTATAATCATCTCAAAGTTGTCAACTCGAAGAAGTCTTTAGATGAAGTCCATAGATAACGCTCTCCAAGGTCGATATGAGATCAACAATGGTTGTAGCAATCCTACAGAGCATGTGCATTCCATTTTGTCCTAGTGACAAACGAGGCATGCTTGTATGCCATGGTCCTCTTGACTCAAAGATGTCTCATATACTTGGCGTCATATGTCTCATACATAAGCCTGCACCTCAATTCTCCTACATCAAGTACCAGCAATTCATGCTCTCTTGTCCATACAAGAACATCTCTCACCTTGTATCTCTCTATCAAACCTATTAAGACCGGTTGACAACTCTAGATATACAAAGGGACTCCTTACAGTGTTGCCATGCCATATGAATCATATATCCTTAGTCTCGTCATGATCATTATGACCTCAGAACGCTTCTAATTAAGAGCATCAATAATGATATTTTGTCTCCTAAGTCTATATATCCACTTAAAATCATACTCCTCCAAAGTTCTAGAGTCATTTGTCCTATCATGGATGAGTTTCTTTTGGGTCTTGAGAAAAGTATTGATCACGTTATTCATGACCACAATAAAATAGGCTCCTAGAAGACAAACTCTCTACAACTGTAAAAAGTATACTATGATCAATAGCTCTCTCTCTCGTGCATGGGGTACCGTGACTTGGCCTCTTTGCAATTTTGGCTCTCGAAGACTATTTGATGTCCATACTAAACCAAAACTCCACCTAATGCTCTATCACTTACATATATGAACCTCGAAAGGGAGAGTGAAGTCGGGTAGATGTAGCACTCGTCCGCCACTCATGACTCCCTTGATGCTCTCGAATGGTTCTATACACTCTAATGATTAGGTCCACTTAAAGCTCTTGTTCAAGAGCTCGATAAGAGGGACAACTATCCTTGAAAAATACCTAATGAACTTTAGATAATAGTTCACAAGGCTCAAAAAACTACACAACTCGGTCACCCCTCGCAATACCTCCTACTCTACCATAGCCTGCACTTTCTTTGGGTTCATGTATATATATCACCTTCGCCTATGATGTGACCCAATAAAGTGATATGTGTCATGCAAACTCGGACTTCTCTCTCTTCACATAGAGAGAATGCTCCCCTAAATGAGTTAGGATGAGGGCTAAGTGTCATATGTGATCCTCCAAACTTTGACTGTAGATGGCTATGTCATCAAGATAGATAACTACAAACTTATCTAAAAATCTGTGGAGAACCTCATTCATGAGTGAAAAAAGTAGTTGGCATGTTGGTTAGCCCGAAAGACATCACCACGACCTCGTATGTGTCATATCGCGTGACCATCACAATTTTTTTCTCATATCTAGGGGTGAGACACACTTGCCAATAACTCGATTGAAGGTCCAAGTTATTAAACCAAGTCACGCCCCAAGGCGATCAAATAAGTCGACTATAAGAGGTAGGGAATATTGATCTCTTATGACCTTGTTCAAGGCCTGGTAATCCACACATACGAAGGGTCCCGTTAGCCTTCTTATGAAAGAGCAAAGTAATCCGTATGGGGATTGAGATTACTAGATCATACCTACATCGAGTAGCTTCCCAAGCTATCTGCGAAGCTCCACTAACTTTGATGAGCTCATTCGGTAGGTTGCACAACTAGGAGCTTTCTCCCTAGGCTCTAACTCTATAGAGTGATCCATGGCACATCTCGGAGGTAGCTGCCTCAACAACTTTGCAGGCATCGGGTGATGCAACTCACCTAACACAGGTTGTACTTGTTATGGTATATCCTCTCCAGCTGAAGTAATCTCATCCTCTCACATCAGAGCCACAAGGCTTGAACAACCTTTACATAACACATCCTTCAGTTGAACAACAGACAATATCAAGGCACCACATGTACTCTCCGTGAGTGCCTTGCCTCAATCACATATTGGAATGAACCCTGACTGCATGGGATCCACATCCAATACGCCTATTCAACAACCAATCTATACACGGCATGCTTTGGCAATACCTTCCACCTTATTAGGTTTAGTGTTAATCATCATCCGTCACTGTTAAGAAGGGGTAAGGTGCAACTTCATAGTTTGGGCAGTAGCAGTAGAGATGAAGGAATGAGAGGCTCCTTTATCGACCGATGCACGAACAAAAGTTGGCATGACACAAGACTCTATGAAGTTTAAAGTCCTCTTCAGTTCCTCCATCTATACAGCACGAAGGAGTTGGAATCCCACGGCTTGGGCCTCACTCCTGTTGTTGTTCTGTGCAAATTGTTCTTCCTCAGTAATGACACTAGAAAGTTTGCCTTTTTTTGTACAAAATTGCATCTTGTGTGACCCTTGATAGATGAAGTAAGGTCCTTGGCATCTTCCGTCATTTACAACATAATTTCTCTTTTGATTTGGAGATGCATATGCCTTCCTCAAAGTATCATTTTGTTTTTGTTGGCAAGACTGCCTCTTGTCATCGAAGTAAAACAACTTATCATCTTCACAAATGTTATATACTTCTAGCAAGAGAAGGTTGAATCTCTTTACGTACTCGTGCAAGACTTGGTGTGTTTAACTATTTCACTTGCCTATGATTGTTGTTCGTAGGAGTGAACTGTTTTCGTAACTCACCTTTGAATTGAGTCCATGCTATAGTTGTTTCTTGATCATGTTCAACAACAACTACTTTAACAGTCACCACCAAAGCTTGTCATCATTAGCAAGGAAGAGCATAACTACGGTCACTTTCTCACCATCTGTAACTCGCAATACCTTGAAGTATTGCTCGAGATACCACAAGAAGTTTTCGAGCTGTTTGTGGTTTCATCTGCCTTCAAAATCATTTAGTTCTCACACTTTAATCTTCAGTACTAAAATAACAGAAGTAGCAACACATTCTCACATACTGTCTGCATCGAAATGTCTTGATTCTCGCAGGCTTCTCAATTCATCCTTGTGTTGATCGACTTTGTGTTGCTATTCTTGGAATGCAAATAGTTGTAAGTTGATCATTTCCTGACTCTCTTGATAATGATCTTGGCTAGCTTGTAGACGCTCCTAGCTAGTTTGTAAAGTAGTTAATTACTATGCAACTTGTAGCAAGAGAGTCTCGACTGTGTTTTGATCAGTCAATCCTTCCTCATTTGTTGTGTCTCACTTTCCTTTTCCCATTACGATCTATTGTAGCTAAGTGTTTCTTTCCTAAGTGATGATTCGTTGACTACTTAACTTACATAACTCAATATCAACTAGTTACAACTCATTCTTCGATAGAAACACAAGACACCAATTTACAATTCGTTAACACCACCCTTACATACTTAATAACCCTTTACAACCCTTCTTTTCCTCAATTACAATCAAAATTACAACAATTCAACTTGAAGTAACACACCACATGATCAATATAATCTGATCTTAATCATAACTCAATTTGAGTATAAACAACCTGAATTACAACCAATTATTTAAGTAAATAGTCAATGTATAGTCAGTTTCATCGATCTTGTTGTGGTCACTTGAAAAATGAACTCTAAATTCAGTGATTTCACTTCTGATCAACTCTAAGTATCTTTGACATTCTTCAGTATCAATCACAGAGATAATCAATGACTCTTCCTCCATTAGACTGTCACCAAAAATCATCGAAAAATCAGCTTGACCCAATCTCACCGACAAGTTGTGATTCACATAAGAAATTCGTATGTTTCTCTATGATTGTGTTGTTCTGCTTCCTATTCTTAAGATCAACTCAATTAAATTGCAATCATATGCAATTGAGGCATTATTCCCTTCGAATTCTAGCATAAATGGATGGCAAGATGAACTTGTATTTGTTATTATGTTTCTTTCAAAATGTTTTGAGAAAATCGTCACAAAATCACACGATCGACTCCTTTATCATGTTCTTCATGCTCTGATCTATTGTTCCATGATAGATCAATAATAAATCTACCAATTCCATGGTAGAATTCACCCAGATATGTTGTTCTCATCTCATTTATAGATCATATGCTCACCTGATCAGAAACACATCTGCTCTTGAGTCGATTTGCACCCGATCTATTGCAATTCTTCAAATTTGCAACTCACAATCATTCAAAAGCTTCGAATAGTGACAATTACTCCTCAATGCATGATCTATATGCTCTTATACCAAATTGAAACTTAGCTTCAAACGAAATAGAGTTTCGATAATAGGCTACAAAAGATGAAGTGAAGCTGGGTGAGGAAAACGTAAGACATTTTTTCCAAGTGGTTACGGTGGTGCGTGCCCGGAAATCAAGTCAGCGACAGAATCAATATTTCCATCCCTACTACGTCCCCCTCCAAACAAGGAGTAGACGTCTATTTCTTATGGTTTGCCAGTTGAGCTCTCTCGGTGCTAAGAACGTAAAACTCGTGGCTAAACACCTTATGGTCTTAGTTCTGGCCAATTGCTCTTTAAAATGACCATATAAGGGTGATTGATTCCGCCTCTTGAAAACTGGAAGGCTATTTGACACATTATTTCCAATGGCTTCTGCAAATTCACTATCCAGATTGTCCTGTGATTAGTTTTGACAGTGGAAATTAGGAGAAAGCGACACCATGCCAAAAGAGAAGCGCTAATTAATAGTTTAAATTTGAGTAGAAACATTATAGCAGCAAGTTTCCTCAACTGAAAAACACAAAAGTGCTTATCTAACATAGATGAAACTCTGTATTGTCATAAGACAAGTAGACAAAGAACAATAACGTATATTCTTATTATTGTAATTAATCATATCATCTTACACTCTCAAGAAAGGGTTTCCAAAACCATTCCTTGATAAAGTGTGATCTTCATTAGTTGATTGCACTGCATATCTTTCTCACTTCCCCTTGATTCCCGGTCTTCACTTGAACTTCTCCCATCTTGATCATGGCCGCAACGAATTGCTTAGCCCATAACTGAGGATTATTCTTAAAGGAAACCACATGGTTCTTGGTGTCTGAATTCGTGAGCAATGTGGCATCGGAGGGAAACAATCCCCTGTGGTTTAGAAGACTCAAATAATACGAGTTGTCCAAAACAGTAGGAGTATAAGAATCCATGAAAATCTCAGGGCTTTCATCGAATGTTATGTTACTTGGGCATATCTGCTGCAGGTATTTTTCATAGTTAGGGTCGAGATAAAGGGGCGAACTTGGACTGTATGTACTGAACTGCCTCCCTTCCAAAGATGGACAATGAAAGATACCAATGGAGTGGGCACCTAAGAAAGAAACTCATCATGGTAAACCTGTTAACTAAACAATAATTGAAATAATTCACGATGTTTGTTTAGGAATGTGATAAAATAAATGAATAAATGATGATATTAGTTTATATATGAGGATGGTTGTGCGTGGATACCTGAAAGAATAACCATTTCAGTTGCAGAGAGCCCTTTCCTTGCAAACATATTGATGAGGGTACTAACATTCGCAGTGGAAGGTGGTAAGTTTAGCGGAGCTTCAAAGGCATGGGATATCGTTCCATCCTTTCTTCCTCCTCTAACCTTATAGTAATTATTTATTCCAGCCTGGGTTTTAAGGAAGAACATGCCAAAGCTTTAGTCCGTGGGTAATTCTCTACAAGGCAAAGATCTTACAAAAAGGTTTCAGGATTTCTGATTTTCAATTAAAAACAAATCTTCTGAGTAGAGCAGCCTTCTGTGGTTTCACCTGTCATGACGATGATTCTTATATACAGTGTTAAATGGAGAGTTCAAGAGATCTCATTTCATTGACCTACTATTTAGATGTACCAATTGGGTGAATTCTAATTTATTTGAAGTTGCTTGTTGGATCCTCCATGAGTTCATCGTCGACAATTGGCAGCCCGTGCAGTTCTATTCTCTTTGCAATTGACAATGCCTAGATCCTTCACCTACTGCAGGTAATGCTGGTATTTGTATGAGGGGAAGGAAGGGGGGTTTCTCCGTAGCTTTCTAATGGAAAACGAATCAGTATATTATTGTACACCACACCCTTTTGTAATGATGCGAACGGTGTTAGACCTTAATTCTGCAAATCTTAGCATGAGTAAGTTGTATGGTTTACTTAGTCAAAAAGGTATGTAAGACCCAATCCATCCTTTGTTGGCAAAATCAAGAAATGCATTTGGTGTCAAGTCGACCATTCTGATGGACTTAGATGGATGGAAACTAAAAACAGAAATGAACATGGAAACGGGGTACGAGAATCGACAACTCTCCATGAAACGGGGAAAAGACAAATTTATTTATTTATATATTTTAATGAATGAATGGTCACATAAAAAAGGTTGCATTATTAAAAAAATTGAGAGTGGTTTAAGATGATTTGAATTTATAGAAAAATGATAAAAAAGAAAGTAGATTGTGAAAATATTTAAAAGAAAGAGAAAGATAAAAAAATATGAAAAAGAAATATAAAAATAACCTAGTTTAAGTTGAGTTAACTGTTAACATAATACATGATCTGATTCTATGAAAACAAAGAATCCATGTAGCCAACTAAAGAGTCAGTTGTTGTTTTTATATGTCAGAAGCAATTATTCTAATAACCTCTGCAACTTTATCCTTCCTCTGCCAATGCAATCATTTAAAAGGAGAATTCCTATTATTCACTGTGAGTTTCACGGAAAGAGAAAGACAGAGAGAGAGAGAGAGAGGTTGGGGCTCACATGGAAAACGCTCTCTCTTGCAGCATAGGCCAATATATCCGCACATGAAACCACTCCAGGGCATTGTTTCTCTAGTGCTTCCTTCAGTTGATCGATTATATCAAACCCATCAAGACTGTTGTTTATCGTTGCGTCTTTCTCAGCCTGATTATCTTCAGTGGAGTTCAGAAGAACCGAACCATCGCATCCCTACACGCAGAATTAGATACACATGGTAATGCTCTCTGATTAGCACACCTTATGTCCATTTCATATAAATTTATTTATCATCTTTCAGAAAATGAAAATAAATTGAGACAAGCATTATTAATGGTTTAATAAGCCTAGGCGACAGTTGAAAAAGAGCACTTATTTAGGTTATAATTGTCTATGATTGTGATAGTTTTGGGGTTTATTGCTATGGTTCTAACCAGCGACGTTTTCTTACGGCAGCAGTGACAATTACTTAGTTACATTGACGCCTCAATAGTCTACACAGATTCTACGTTATTGACAAGTGTTTCAACCTTTAAGTTGTTTCTAACCAATCAACGGTAAGTTCTATTCATAATAGTCTACATCCCGACACACAACAATTACACTCACTATGTTTTATAAAGTCATCATTATATACAAAAGATGTTCATAGCAAAAATGAATATGTTGATATAGATGAGTAGTCACATAAAAAAGATTATACACAACAAGATTATTAAAAACAAATTTGGAGTGGTAATATAGATAATAAAATGAGAAAAAACCATTTAGGATTGTTTGAACATATAAGAAGACGATCAAAGAAAGCTCAAATAAAAAAGTATGAGAAACTAGATTATGAAAATTTGGAGTGGTAATATAGATAATAAAATGAGAAAAAACCATTTAGGATTGTTTGAACATATAAGAAGACGATCAAAGAAAGCTCAAATAAAAAAGTATGAGAAACTAGATTATGAAAATATTAAAAAAAGAAACAAGATCATAAGGTATTGAAGGAAAACAATAAAGAATGATCTAGCTTATATTGAGTTGACTCTCACCTTAACGTATAATCCATGTAGTCAACTATATTTAGTATGAGAAAAACTTACTTGTTATATATACATACTAATGGAAATGCTTACCCTTACGAAACAGTCATGGAACTCAAGCCGCACTATGGAAGCTGATAAATTCACATCTTGCATGATGAAGTTTTGCATCATGGTAGCAATTATGGCTTCTGCTTGAGGGCATGTCTTCTTATAGTAGTTATTTTCAAGATCAGCTTGAACAATAGTTGCACTTGACCATATTAAACACAAGAAGAAGAACAAAATTACAATAGAAAGGGCCTTCATGACTCCCTCGGGGAAGAGTTTCTCTTCGAAGATAACGAAGAGAGAGCTCGGACAGATTAGATATCCGACCTTTCTAATATGCTTCGAAGAAAAAGTGCCACACATAGCCCTATATATAGATCTTTTCTTGCTATTATGTCATATTTTTTAATCAGAATCATGTCATATAGCAGCAGTCAACTCCCAATGTCCAAATATTTCGTCAAAGATGTAAAAATAATAACATATTCCAATACATGTAGATGTGTTATTTTCATATTTAAATAAGAATATTTTCTGCCTCTCTAGACGCTTTCTAATTTCTCCCACCTTCTATAGCTTCGGATTGACTCTGACAATATTCCAAAATTACATTTTCTCTCATTTTTATTTTATTAGCGTCACACCATTTTTCTCTCTCTTAGTCTTGTTGTGGCCGGCTCTTGTTAGTGAGCATACACTACGCATCTGCTCCAGGATTTTCATCTTTTGGGAATGATAAAAGCCCATTAAATACATCTACACAAGGTTGTGAGTCTTACCACTGCTTTAGTAATTACCTCTCAATTTCTTTGATACATATATTCTTGTAAAAAATACCTAGCTTAATCTTTCCTTTATCATGCACTAATTTTTTTCAGGGAAGCAGCACTATGTTTGTAAGTGATATAGTTCATTCTTTTTAATATATATTAGACTAAATAATGTATTTATTTAGTGTTATAGTCAAGTCTGCCTCCAGATAAATCGAGACCAGCGGTTTCAAACAGATAGTTCTAGTTCTCTCATATCACGAACATAAACCAGGCCGGTTTTGGTTCAAATTTGAAACTGTTCATTTTGATTTGAGTTTCGAACCATTAAAACTATCAAACCCAGGTGGGTTTCGTTTAGAACCGCCGGTCCAGATCGAATTGCTACAACATAGATAATGATTTTAAATGTACGATGGATATATCAATTAGCAGTAGGTGGTGCTCCTAAAAGCTGTCATGAAAATTAGGAGTGTGCATTAGGAACTTTTGTCCTTGAATATGATTGTTATTGATATTATCGATAGCTGTCTGTACAAATTATTTGAAAAGTTGCAATGCAATTGACTTTAAATATTGTCAAAATCAAGCAAGGTTTACAAAGTCCCCCTCCCAGATGCACCCGCCCCGGTATCGAAGTTGTGACCTTCAACGTATGGGTTGTATTTAGTCAACTGCCTAGCCAGAAGAGTCGTGGCTCCATACGCACCACAAGGAGCTTTTTGGATGATTTTCTCTCAAACGATTAAGACGATTGGCAATATCAAGACAAGTTTTTATAATAGGAGAATAAATTAGAAAATTTTATGAGTCATTTGGAAGAAGGAATAAAAGCAAGTTTGAGAATTTCTTCGATGGAAACAAGGGTTATCAGAACTCTACCAAATGGACAGGCATCAAGATCTATAACGATTTGTTATGAAGCCAATAATCAAACCCCCCTCTCTCTCATAAAACATTTCCACTGTTCGATCTTCTAAATTAACATTGGAGATTTGAATTACTTTACATTTGATGTACATAGTATATTAATTACAAAATACAATAATACAATAATTTTAATTAAAATCTTTATCATAGATTTCAAAGATTCAATACTAAAATGTTTATGCAAGGTTATGTACCAAAGATATTATACATTAAGACTCCATATATATATATATATATATATATATATATATATATATATATATATATATATATATATATATAGAGAGAGAGAGAGAGAGAAAGAAAATAGTTCACGCGTACATCCAACCATATATATATATATATAAAGAGAGAGAATAGTCTATGTGCATACCTAGAATACACCTAGACATACTTATATCCGCTTAAATATCTCTATAATTCAATCAACATTACGAATGATAGAGATTTGAATTAAATTTTTTTATTAAATGTCAAGATGGAAAAGTATATTGGTATTTATTTTTAAATTTAAATCTTCTTTTTTAATCATGTTGATAGGATAATAAAGATTTTTTTAGTAGATTTGAGCACTACGTGCACATTACCAATTGTTACGTTTTTCCGGTTTTCAATGCAAACCTTAAAACCGAACTCAAATTGGTAGTTATAAAACCATAATCAGAACCAATTGACCGCTTCATGGTTCTGGGCAAGACTGAACCGAGCACGTTAGGTACCCCTGGTTTTCTACGGTAAGTCCACAACCCTTTATTTCATATGGAAGTTCTAGTATTGCAAAATACTAGAACACGCACCGAGAACATTAACTGAATGGCAGGGCGCTGTTGTTGCATGTGGGGAGTTCGACTCGCAGAGGGTGCATGTATGGGCGTGCGTTAAGCTTGAGCCTCCTCTTGTACCAAAAAAAATTACTAGAACACCAAAGATGCACGGCCTGCTATTACTTATAAAACGTCATATGTGAAACGTTAATGTTCCTCTTCTTGAGTACATTTTCTATAATATCTATCTCACACTTGTTTTGACAATATCTATCTCAAACTTGTCAAAGCTTCCCACAATAATCATGTCTGTTTGATCACTTTCTCTATAATTAATACGATCAAGGAGGGTCCTTTACTATATTTTATTTACTCTTTTATGTAGAGATGAGGCCAGCAGCAGACGAGCGGAAGCTTGGTGAAGACCTTGCGAAGAATCTCATGGTAAACAGTTTCCCTCGACAAGGTTTTGCACACACGCAGGAAGTAAGACGACGATTTTCTTTTGTGAGATTTTCTCTATTTCTGATTCAATCTCTATTAAGTCATTAAATTTATTGATTCTACAAAAACTGATTTTCTGAATCTTTTGAAAAACTGGTTTGATTCAGAAATTGTTTTTAAGAATACTATTTCTACCAAACCGCATCTTTTGTGAGCCAAAAGGATTTGGAAATTAAAATTGATGTAAATTGTATCGGTTTAAGATGAGAAGTGGTGGTCTACGAGTTGAAACTTGTCGACCCAGGAATATCACTATTTTTAAAGACATAATTGCTATTCGTAGACTACAGTTTATTCTAAAACACTCTCCTCATAACTTCTCTCTCTTTCCTCTTCTTGAGCATGTTATTGGACTCTTACTCATCTCCTCACGTTACCGAAGCAGACTGATGACCTCCAACTGTTGTCGATCTCTTTTCTCTCTTTTATTCATATTTTCAATCTCTCCCTCTCAACCTCTATCTCAATCTTTTCCCCTCACTGGCTATCTCTCTCTATCTATCTTGATCGCCTTATAGATCTCTCTCTCAAACTCTCCCAACCACTTTCAATTTCTTTCTTTCGATCTAATTGAGGA
Organism: Brasenia schreberi; assembly: GCA_036023115.1. NCBI lineage: Eukaryota > Viridiplantae > Streptophyta > Magnoliopsida > Nymphaeales > Cabombaceae > Brasenia > Brasenia schreberi. The sequence continues at coordinate 4,577,792 of JAYKKT010000078.1, read as the reverse complement.
AATCTCAAAAAAATTCCTATGAACCTGACAGTTGAATGATCCAACCTCGAGTTAAGGTGGCGACAAGAGAAACATGGCTAAAGCACGTCACTTTTGAAAGAGAGACGTGCTTTAAATACATCTTTGTTTTGAAGGTGTCCTAGGAATAGTAATGAGATGAATCAGGGCCAAGTACACCTAAATGAGATAAGGGTTCAGTCAAACATGACTGGTTCAGACCCAGACTGCTGATCGGAATCAAATTGGGTCCTAAACCAGATGGACCGGACCGGACCAGACTGGAAACCATAACCGAACCCGGCTGGTGCCTGGTTTGGTTATGGTTCCAAAGGTTTGAAAAACAGAACTGGCGGTTAAAACCATATTTCACACTCAGTTTGAGGCTTATCCCTTTAAGTAAGAACAATCCATGAATAGTCTAACGTATAAACTGATTTGAAAAGGTTTGATTTGTCAAGAATGTTAGTAGACTTGTTTGAAAAACTCTTGAATATTAAAAACGTTAATATCCTTTAATGATGTCATGATGACAGTAGACTAGCTCCGTGCTCAGATTGTACTTGGACATTATATTTTAATGTATGTCACAAGATATCAAAGAATTAGGTTCAAATCGTTAACTATGGTCGAGTAAATTCTAGATACTTGATAAAGCAAGAGTGCTCGTTATGGTAGAGTAGGTTTTGGATCTAGAACAAATGATGAACTCGATTAAATTACAGTGGACTGAATGATGCATTTATTAACAGGTTGGGTGATAAACTTGAGAATGAATTTGTTGATTAAACATGAATGACCTGGACCAAATAGGCATCACTTGTCACTTTTTGTCCCTCTCACCCACACTTTGTTAGCACGCAATCACTAACTTACATAACACGGCCTTACGGGGATGTGTGGGCACACCAAAGGTGTACAAACATAATCCTAAGCAATTGTTGATCAACAACGAGTTGGACAAAGTTGATTGGAAAGAGAGCAAAGGAAGAGCAATTATCACTAGTGCTATAAAGCAGTGAAAAAGGTGGTAAATAAGTAAAAGCAAAGGAAAGCGATTAGAAAAATACATAAAGTAACTGAAATTAATTTGTAGATGTTTGAATGGATCGATGTTTCTTTTAACTTGCACATAATCCCTCTTTTACATATGGAAGAAGCCACTTACAACTAGAGAGAGATTGCCTTTACAATCTTCAACAATGAGGGTTCCTCTGTTGAGCAATCGATTGTTATCTCCATTGGAAATAGTTTCCCACTCGTGTGCAACCACCTCTAATATGGCACTAATGCAACATTTCAACTTGGCCATAATGCTTTAACCTATTTGGTTGGATACTTGGGGCTTTCTTTTATGTCTTTGTCGCCTTCGACACAGTTTTCTTTCCTGCTCGCGTATCGTATTTCTAAGAACAACACGTTGATAGATGTCCTCAAGGGTTGGAATGGTCCGGTCCTGGACTGGTTCTGGTTTTTTGGTCTCCATCCAGTTTCAAGAAAATGAAACCGCAATCAAATAGAGGAGAAGCAATTTCGAGGCCACAACAGCGATCTATTAGTTTTATTCAAATTGCTATCGTGTATTGTTGTATAAACAAATTTCACATGGGATAACCAACGAACAAATTCGTGGAGGCAGAATAAAATAGCAGCAGAGAAGTGTGTAGATCCCTTCCCCGCTCCCTGTCTGGTTTCAGATGTCTATAAACCCAATGAGTAGGTAGTTCCGGTGCTTGCAATCCACTCATTCCCTCCGATGAAGGATTGAACAGTGTACCTCCCAGCCACAGAGTCACTGATGGCCGGATAGTATCCCTTCCATTTCACTCTGTTTTCCGTTCCGGATCCTGGACCTGTGTTTTGATACTCCCCGTAGAAGATGGTGTCAGCCGGCGGGTTGTTAGATCCGTCCCATGACATCCAACCCGCACCGTTCACAAAGCCCCCTATCTGAGTCCTCATGATCACGGTCAGGCAGTATGGCTTCCACGGCCTGCCTAGATACGTTGGTGATGTGACAGCGTTTCCTTGGGGGAGAATCTGAGAGGCATGAATAGATATTCCCGTGTTCTGGTTGGGGTCAGTCCTTCCCTGGGCCGTGATGGTGTTTTTCTGGTTGTTCAAGGGCTGCCTTGCTAGGATGGTGCAGCTCTGGAACACCACAGCCGCATTACCGAAGATGAAGTCGATGGTGCCAGAAATGGTGCAATCCTTGTAGAATTGCCTGTTGGAGTGGGCGTACAGTGTGTCCTGGTAGCCGTCGAACCTACACCGGTAGAATACCGAACGATCCGAGCCCACCCGCACTGCCACTGCTTGCTCCTTGATGGCACCCGCCGTGTTCTCGAATCCGATGTCTCTAGCTATGAACGAGCTTCCCGTCACAGCTGCTCGAGAAAATCAGATACTTACAACTCGATGGTCAATTTAATTTGCTGTACATGCTAATTCTAGCCTACACTCTTTAAACAGCTAGCTTACCGAAAGTGGCAGATGAGAATGTTCGCATCCCATCTTTGACATTGAGATTGCCAGAGATGATGGTCTTGTCCATGCCCTCGCCGATGAGCATCACGTTCTGCTTCTTCTTATCGATGATGACGTTCTCGACGTATTTCCCTTTCTTGACAAATATGACGAATCTCTTGGTGCTCTTGATTGGCGCCATGTCGATGGCCTTCTTTAGGGAGTTTACGGTGCCTGGAGACCCGTCCAGGGAGACCACGATATCGGCCTTGGTACCGTCCGAGACGTCCTGAAGCAGCTTCCTGTCTTTTGACTTTACCCACGATGGGAAGTCACTACTACTACTACCCCGTGATGAAGTGATGGATTTGATTATTTGCTTGTATTTGCTAATGATGTATTGTTGATCGTCATAATGACCTAATTCAGTATACAAAAAACATTAGGAGGAAGCATTAAATTGTTATTATCATTTTTTGTTCATTATAAGAAGCAATATATTGTTTGGATGTATTTAAGAGAAGAATACAAAAACAATAAAGAAGTTGACGTTAAAAGTTATCGTAGACCTCCGGAAGAAAAAAAGGTTGAAATGGCCATTACTTAAAAGAACATGAAATTGATGGTTTACAGTTGTCAAATATGGTCAATAGATGTATAATCATCCTTTAATTTTGGAACTCAAAGAGCATGAATTTATAGACAATTAAGTGATTCACAATATAGCATGACAAAAGAGATAACAAGCCCAAGCATACTTTGTTGTAATTGGAAAGGTTTGATAACTTAAAACATTGGTATGAATGATCTTTTATGAGAGGATGAAAATTGAAAAGAAATGGATGGTTAAATTATTCCCGTTATCACTTTGTATTTGTACATCTTTGGTACATAAGTCAATGATGATGCTTTGAAGGACATGACATATCATCATAAGGAATCTATCACAAAATATGTCTCTAACTCGGGCTGGATTGGAGGAAGATCTGGCTGTAATGGCTCGACATGACCCGTCTCCTAGTGTCAATTTGCTTGTCCATTATATATAAACTGAAAAACATTATGCCATCTTAATGATGAAGTGACAATACGACATTTTACTCAGCTGCCTCCTTATGCTACGTTATGCTTCTATCAACTATTTTTATTATAAGATCCAAAAAAAAGTTTCCTTAGGATATGTAAAATTGCAACATAGTATACACTAAGATAAGTAATAATTGTTATTCTAATTCATTGAAGAGATCATCACTATTAGTTATACCTAAACATTACACACACACACACACACACACACATATATATATATATATATATATATATATATATATATATATATATATATATATATATATATATATATATATATATATATATATGTATATGAAATGTTAGAAAGATATATTGATGGAGGCCCCTACTTTGTATGGGAGATAGAATGTGTTCGATAACAGGCTGCATCACTTTGATCAAGAGTAACATGGCTCAATCTCGTTTCTTTCCAAAAACAAATCATAACCAAGCCATGTCTCCTATAAGAAGGAGAGTTACGCCTACGTCGTGTCTCGTTATGTGAAAAAATATAGGGCCGGGCTTAAAATTTTTGACCCATATGACTGACCCTGTTTGGACTTGGGGGCCGACGCTGAATGGGTTGGGTATATATATAAATGTACGCATAAAAACACAAACACGTATATATATATATATATATATATATATATATATATATATATATATATATATATATATATACAGCCTGGTTTAGGAGCTCTGGCCTGGCCCGTGGCCTATAAGATAAGGGCCGGACCGGGTGCCACCCACCCCGAACCAATGAACGCCCTAGCCCCAGGCCAGGGGTTGCGCACGTAAGTGAGCCCCGCGAGTACGATGAGAGTCTCTCTCTCTTCGAAGGCTTCCCCTAGTTGGGACAACCCGGAACACCGTCTCCTTCTCTTCTGGGTTCATCGTTCTTGTCCAATTAAGGGTCTCCACTTTAGCTCAGAGGTTTACATTCGCTTTTCCGCATTTCCTTCGGGAACTCCTCAGTCGTATATGCATTGCAAAAGTTCCTAGTTCTTCCTTCCTTTGGTCGCATTCCTCTCTGTTGAATCCAAGGTGCGTCCTTAATTTTCACATATTGTTTCATTTTCTGTGCACCCTTTCTCTACTACCCACTGACCAATTAGATGGTTCGAAGAGTATAATAGAAAAAAAAATGAAGGATCTTATTTGATAGCGCGAAATTGATGAAGTAGCATTATCAAAAAACCTTTTTTCCTGGAAAAACACTTGCAAGTACTTTAGGTACTAACCGTTTGCTCATGATCTCATTCTTTTCCTACTTGCAGGGCTGCTTCCATTTGACTTCTAAGGTATAATTTTACGTGGATACAGTATCACTTTGTAAATGTGGCAGAAGTGATTTATGGTGACAACATTCTAAACATGAGAAATTTGGGCTGGTTCTCAATGGTAAGGTTACTTCATTTGTACATCTCATATGTGCTATTATGTTAGAAAATGTATTGGATAAGTTTGTTCCTAGGATGTATAAGTTGTATCTCCTTGCTTGGTGTCTGCACATTTCATAGTTTCTATTTTCTTGTAGATACTTGTGTCTTCTGATTGTTGATTGACATGTTCTTCTAACTATTTCTTTGCTCGTGTATGTGCTTTTGTTGCAGCTTCTCTACGGCTTTATGTGGTTGAATCAGTTGTAGCACCAAGTTCCAGTTGTTATGTCATTGACAAGAGCAGCCACCTCTTTGATTTTGTATCCTTCACATGATCAAATTTAACATAATCGCTTTAAGTTTTGACCTGAAGTTTGCGCTTCTGCTCAATATGTTGTTCCTGAGCCATGTTTTCAGACTGATTGGATTCGTCATACATTTGAGTATGCACTAAATGTAATCATCCATCCGAATTTCTATTACTATGTTGTAGCTCTTGTTATTTACGTTAAAGTAGTTGTTGTATCTTGTGATACCTTAACTCTATGTGTATAATCATTTTGGTATAGAATTAGTTTAGGCTTTAGAACCTTTGGTTTGATGCAAGTGCATGCTTTTAAAGGACATATCTACCCTTGGAAGCTGAAGTGTTTCTTGTCTTGCCTAAGGTTACATGACTATTAAATGAGGTTTTGATATTGCAGACATCAATACCACTCTCACACTTTGAGCAATACTGGTCAAGTGAATGTCGATATTGTATTCATGGGCTAGTTTGTAAGAAAGATATGTTGAATGGATCTACTACTCCCTTACATTTTCAAAAATTGCAATAGTTATTGTTTTGCCCTACTGGAGTTGGTAACGATTTATGACATCATTCTAAAATAGGATGCATGGCAGTTGATACAATTACGTTCTTTATGTTATTGTAGAAATGAAGATTTAGACGTTTTATGATACTTGCATGTATATGTCTGTTGCTGCTGCATCACTTTCATGTATACATTTTATTTAACTCTTAGCAAGTTAAATCCACAACCTTGCTTTCCATTAACATTGTATTTGAGGATCTTCTTCTTCCTTATGCACTTTGTCGTAGATTAGTAAGCCATTATGTTTTGTTACCTTTTTCTTGGTTAGGAGGAAAAAATGTGAAGGCTGTCTATGCAGTAAACAAATTTTCACTTTTTACTTGTCATATTATGACATTAAGATCATTCTATTTCACTGTTAGACTTATTTTAACGTGCTATGTATAACCTCTATTACATAAGCTTCCTTTTTTTCATCGTGCCTCTCATGCACATGGCTACTGGTACTCAAATTCATCTGTTGATGATCAATTTGTATTGCATGTAATATTAATGTCTGTTGTGTGAGAACTCCATAACTACTATATGTTTTAATAGAGCAAAAGTAGGTGGTCGCTTCAGTACTTGAATGTCAGGCGCTTAACATGCTGTGAATTTGTGACAAAATGTGTATAAAAGAAATCATCCTCAGAAGCTCATATCTTTTATGGCTTGCCTGATCCAGGGCTCTGATGTAGCTGTTCGCTTTTGTAAGGATGTAGAGCACAGGTCATCAGAGGTACAGCATATAATTTAAATAGTAACTGAAATATCTTCCTAAGTATTGCTATTTATCTCAATAATGTCCGAAAAGTTACCTAAAGCCAGAACCCAACCTCATAGTTAGACTTCTTACACGCCACTCCCAAGCCTTGAAAGCAATGTTTCATTAGGTAGCCAACTATCATCCTAAAATTTTCTAGGACCTTTGGCCGTGGCTTTTATGCAAGATAATATATTTCCCTGATATTCACCTTCTTTGCCATGTGCATATATGCCTTGAAGTTGATGTGAGCATTAAGCATAGAGTAGCTCAATATTAAAAGGAAAACAGCAGGACGAAATAGTTTCTTCCAGACTTGTTGGACCAAATCAATTGGTCTCCAATTGTACCAATTTAACTTTAAGAGATGTTCTTTGTCTGTTGGGCACCTGCCTGTTCTCCATATTCAGTTCTGCCCATGCATGTGCATCACCATACGCTGGTCCATTAGCTAGAGGGAAATTGGTGTTACATTTATAACTATATAGTAGTTCCTCGAACAGTATATCTGCTATGGAAATATTTCTTGAGATGCCTACTTTGGAATGTCAAAATCCTAAAATTCTACTTGTATAACATCAAGAGTTATATTAACAGGAATATTATGGTGGTGACTTGCGTCTTTGTGAAAATAGCTTTGACAAAATAGGTCGGGCTGCTCAGGTTAGAAAACAATTTGGTTTTTACATGTGATGACTTGTACGGAATAACTAATTGTTACATTTTTCAGGTTTCATGAGTTTACGTAGAATAACTGCATAGTTTTCTATGTTTCTTAGGTTGATATAAAATGTGGAAGTTGTTCAAATCAGGAGACATGTGGAGGTAAATCCTTATCCATACTTTTGTTTACATTCATTGAGGATTCGGAACTAAGTGTTTTCTTTTGTGTATGGTTTTCAGAGAAGTACGGTTGCATATGTAGTGTTTCTTATGACAGTACAAAGCCATGTGAACCGGTGGCCATCAAACCTCATATCCTTCAATAGGCAAAACTCAATCTGCCTCTTCTCTCTTCTCCTTTAATGAACATGTCAATGTATGACGTGCAATACTGAATTATCTCCAAGGAGATGTCCATCTTCCATAATATCCCAAGACCTCCCCTTCTTCCTGCAGCACTAACACCAAGTCATTGTGAAAACCCCACTTTCCATTTGAAACTATCAAATTCTTCAGCAGACAACTTTGTTTCTTTTAAAGTTACAATATCGGGATCATGATGCCTCTTCAGAGGTGAAGAGCAGGAACTGTCAGCGTGTTCGCAGGCCATAATATTTCTAGACTAAGATCTTTATTGCTCTCGATGGGGTTGCGTTCACAAACTATGTTCTCTCTTTGTTATCCACTTTCTCATTCCCCAGTCTTTTGGGTTCCATTTTCTTTAATTGTAACTTGGGCATAGGCGTGTCTTACTCCACATCCTGCCCTTCTTCGATTAGAAGTTGGAGTGGCCTCTTGCTATTTAGTTTTTCTCCCTTCTTTATTCTTCTCCTTTGAGAATCCCCGTCTCTCTCCCACCTACCACCCCCCTTACCAGTATTTTGGATTTCAGTTTGTTTAGGAGGGGATGTTACCTCCTCCCTTCATGTTTATCCCAGGCAAAGTTTCTTGATTCTGTCGGAGCATCTGACCCGCTGAGGTCTCAATTGGGTTGTTGTCCCTTGCCTCTTAATGCTCAATCAGTGAGCATTCCTCAACCTCAGCCATCGTTTCTTTTGGGTCAGGACCTCCGATGGTGACTAATTGAGGTCTGACTCTCAAGAAGGCCACCTGTCAATTCCACTCTTTAGGGGGCATTTGCTCAGAATTTGCCCTCAACCAGTCTCCGAATTGGCGATTTTCCTCCACATCTTTATCACAATCATCTCTGCCATGCTTGAGTGTACCAATTATAGCAGAAATTCATCAGACATGCTTAAGGGAAGAAAACCACTGTGCCTCTTCCTTATGATTCCTCTTCAACAGGATGCCCCGACGCAGGGATTTATTGATGTCCATCTCCACTCTATTCCTCAAGTCCTATCCATTCATCTTCTCCCCCTTGCTAACATCAGCTTCCTGGCACTTCCCTACCGCATTGCCCATAATATCCCCATACTTCCTGTTCATCATCACTAGTGGCAAATCCATGACTCTAAGCCAGAATAGTTATTGAAGAGCATTGCCGATGGCTGAGTTAAACATTCTCGCAGCATGAAGAGATTCTTCTGAAAACACCATGACCTGCCCTTCAGCACCCAATCTTAATCCCTTTTATAGAAGCTGAAGATTATTTGATTTTTCCCACTCTGCAAAAGTTCATTCACTGCTTAAGAAACAAAAGCCAAAAAGGTAATCTGGAGCCTAAGAAAAAATCGTACCAACACCACAGGCTACTTCAAAATCTTTCACTTCAATGTTTTCCGATCCCTTTTTTTCAAGAAACAATATTGCTGCTTCTAGTTGGTCTTGTTTTTTAATCTGCACAGCATCATTAGTAATTAACTCTACAATAGTAAGTAATTAAGTCTACAACAGTAACATAAGGAATCAAACCAAATAGGCAGTCCAACTACATAGTAATCCAAGATCAAATGGTTATACTAGGTCAAAAGCTAAAGGATCAATTCCAGCAAAATGGCTACTCACAACATCAATTAGAAAATCTTATAAATAAGCCAAACCATAGCTGTATTCATCTGTTTCAAGTTATAAATTCATATGATGAAGATGTTCAGGTTCATTGAAAAGACATAATATGTTACCTCTAGTGTAACAATATATTTTAGCAGAAGTGGCCGATGAATGAGGGCATTGGCAGGAAACTTAGTTGCTACCTGTTTATGGACATAAGAAAAGAACAACATGACCTTTGCAGTAAAAGAATATAAAAGGAAAAACTGTTGATCATTAAGCACTACCCAGACGCACCATATACAATAGATTCCCAACAGTCATATCACATCCATTTGACACATTTGCCTGCAAAAGCAATGTATATAAGAATCATCATTCCTAAAACAGAAAATATTTGTTTTGGAGCATAATGTTCATTATTCAGCTCCTTCCCCTTGTCTGGATCCATGTAGAAAAATGAGAGAAACTTCTGATAATTACGATGCACAACTAAAAGATAGTCTCAGGGAAAAACAAGGTTGATCATTCTTGTGATCATTTTCATGACACCAAAGTTGGTAATTTCATGTGAAAAGAGAAAAAATAAAAGTGTAGCAGTTCGCATAGAGACAGTTCACGTTAAAGCTATTCCAGTTACAGTTTACACCTTAAAGAAGCATTCACGGAGTTATTCTAGCAAAAATAAACCGCACAAGGAAAAACAAAAGACTATTCTCAACATATCATCCAAACGCTTACCTTTGTGACTTGCAGATTATATTCTGCCAAGTATACAATATGTTAATAAGGATCCCTTGCATGTAAAAGAGATAGAAACATGGATTATTGGGGAGGTTCCAGAATTCCAAAGATAAAAACAATTTTGAAGGACTGGAAGAATCGTGACAAAACTCTATAGTGTCATGTAATTCTGCTGACTCGGACAATAAAAATCAAAAAGATTCACCTACGGTATGGTGATCCCCCATACTAGGATGTTGCATATGTTGCCCTCACAAGTTCAACCACATTGTCAAATTCAATTTGATTCACGGTAAAATTCAAGTCTTAAATATATGGGACTGATAAAACTAGTTATTTAGATTGGTACAATAAATTACTAGAAGTCATATACGATTCTGCTTTGAATGTTTTGATCAATAAAGCCCATCAGTAAAAATAAAAGATAATATTTCAAAAATTACTACCTTTAAGTCATAGAATCAAACTGTCACAAAATTTTCTTAAATCAAATTATTTGGGTAACCTGCAATTGCTTAATCTCTGTAACTATAAGCTACTTGAAACAATTAAAGTTAATAGTATTATAGTATGCCTATAACTCAGGATGTTAACATGAGCACCACATCAATGCCAAGAAAATTATCATGCCTCACAGTATACGATCATGTTCTATAAACAAAATTGAGACTAGCATGAGAAATACATTCATGAAGGAAAACTAGCATTAACGATCAACAAGATGCTAAACCCCCTAAGTTTAACTGAACCCAAGAACATATACAACTTCCCATGTACAGCCACATAAACAAAGCCAGCAGCAGTTGTTAAACCCTTTTCCCTTTTCACAAAAGTTGGTCTTCAAAGAAGATTACTAACCACACCATGAACTGAAGACCGAAGTTTTTATCACAGTGCCCCACATGAAGACGCCCAATTCACAGAAAAAGGAAAGGAACAAAGAAACCAGAGGACATGTAAGAACTTTTCTGCACCTCATCGATGACAGCCTTGAGGTTAGTGGAGAGCTTCGAATTAACCAACGCATTCTTTGCAGTCTTTTCGTTCAACCCAATCTTCAAGAACGATTCCAGCAGCTCCCCATCGTCTGACTTCCCCATTTCTCCAAGTTGCTTTAATTCCAACAAACACCACGTCCCAAATGAGAAATTGAGGGAGAGATCAAAATAACCCTTTGATTAGACTGAAATATAATTTAACAATGGGATAACAATTGTCAACAAGCATGAACCCGGTGACTAAGAAGCCGGCATTATGGAAGTGAACTTTGCGAATCATCCACCAAAGTAAACTACAAGAATGAAATTTTCCGACCATCATCGACATCCACTATCACATTCTCACAAATTAAGTCAAGAATGAAAACTTAAAGACAGAGCTCCTCAAAACAACCACCTAATTCGAGAACTTAGGATTCAATCACCAAAAACTCAAAGCTACCCTCCCGAGGCCGAAGTTTGGTAGCACCCAATTGGACTCTGCAGCTCAAAGAAGGAAATACGGCTCCAGAATCATACGGGATATAACAGAAAATGAGCTATTGTCCCCTTCCTTTGACGAGCAAAGGGACAGAGAGAGCTAGAGGGGCAGACACGGAGACCGTGAAGGAGATAGAAATATATAGAGAACCGGTGCGGAGGATACCGGGGCCTGGTCGGTCGCCGCCGGAGGAGTGTGCTTCGTTAAAGAGAAGAAACGGCGGGAGGGGAAACGCACAATTGATTGCCCACACGACGAAACCGGGATTAAAAGAATTCGCCGCTCCGACCCACAGTTCTATCCTCGTTAAAGAAAAGGGACCTTTTAATTTAGGGTTGTTTCCATAAATCGTTTTGAATGTGTATTGTATTGTGTATCATTTTGGTATCATACAGTATTACTCATATCATAATTTTAAATCTAAAAAATCAAAAAATAGAAAATATGATAATTATAATAAATCCATATAATACAAAATTTTATTACATATTCATTATTCACCATTCAATAATTGAAAAGAAAATTACATATTTTGAAGTCATACATGATGAATTTATAATACAAAATTTTACTATATATTCATTATTCATCATTAAATAATTTTAAAAAAAATTACATATTTTGAAGTCGTACATGACATCCTTAGAAAAAATAAAACTTTCATAATTAAAAAATATATATTTACACATTGTAATTAGGATCAAGTAAATAATCTTCATCTTCTCCTTACTCAAGATCTTCTCCACTTTTTTCTTCAAAATCAAAATCATCTCTTTAATGATATTGTTGTTGCGCTCCTTCAAAATTAATCTATGTAATGTCTTATTCGATTAAGAGTGCATTTGTTTAATTATCTTTTATAATTCACTCATCTAATATATCAAAATTATCCAAACTTATTGGATCAAATTTGTTTTCTTTCCTATTTAACTTTTTAATTGCCTATAAGAAAGAAAGAAAAATAATTAATAAATAGCATTAACAATTTAAGTAAAATAAAATATTGGATTGAATATTTAAGTAATAACTAATAGAAGATTACCTTTGTTGAAGCTGCATATTACAATGGATGAAAACTAAGTTATTTAGTAGCTAATGTTTTAAACTATTACGCTTTTTTGTCTGGATGTGTTAAAAGACAATCTAATTTCTTTTACAACCCGTTACACTATAGGTTTGACTCACAACTCTTAATATAAAATCTCTAAGGTTTGGACAATTACTTTCAAACTTATTACACCAAACATTTTATAGAAAAAGATAAACATCATGTACTTAATCCATAATAAATATAAGATTTAAAAAACTTAAATATTATGATAAACAATTTACTTGGGTGGATATTAATGCGGTTGTGAATGGCTACAAACAAGCCCACCAAATAAAGAGGATTATCGTAGATTTTTATATCTCAATGTATAACATTTGCTCTACTCTCATTAGGGATCAATCTGTCTATACAAATAATGATACCTTGGTTTACCTCATCGTCCCTTTTCAAGCTTTCAGAATACATAAATGTTGGGTTTATGTAATAAGTTATTGCATGAATATACTGATGCAATTGTTTGTTTCATATGTTACCTATAATGTTTTGTATGGACACATAGTCCCTCTTTGTAATATTGAAATTGATTTTAATGACTTCTTTTGCCCTATCAATAGCTTCATAAAAATAGTTATAGATGATTTCTCCTTCTTATCAGCTAATCTCAAAACTTTCACTAAAGGATGTGTAATTCTCAATAGCTAACAGATGAGTTACAAAATATACTTCTAAAGATTTTCTCGGAAATTTCATTCAGTTTTTTGTTTCTTATATTTTGAGATAACTCTAAAAATTGTTGTTACTTATGTAAGGGGAACATTGTCTTCAAGACTTTCTTTTATTTCACAATGCTTTGTATAGATAAAAAATTAGTTGCAAACTGAGTTTCACTAAGACGAAGTAGCTTTATACTATCTATATCTCCTCATAAAAAATAATACAAAAGCATGGTTGTAGATAAATTTGGTGATATATTGGCAACGCTGAATTGTTGCTTTTATCTCATTTATCTCACCAATATCCTCAAGAATGAGATCTAAACAATGAATTACACATGGTGTCAAATAGAAAGTCTCATAAGTAGTTAACTCCTTTTGAGGTACTTTATAGTTAGTTGTACTATCTGTAATTAATTAGACTATATTCTCTAATACAACCTCGAATATCGTTTTATCAAACTCTTTTCTTAGGACCATGGTGGCGTGAATTTAAAGTTGAGCACTATGTATAGTGCTCCGAGGAAAAATTATTGTATGTCAAAATAAGTTCTTCCAGCTATAGCAGGTATGATATGATGCGATACGGATACAAATGGTTGTGACTCTTTATGTCAGTAATGGTATGTGACTCTCTCTCTCTCTCCTATGGATATTTCGAAGGAAAAGAAAAATATGACATGAGTCTATAGATTCTGAAACCCTAATTCGGGACCCAATGATATCCTTGGATCCTAGTGGGCCCATTCTACGTATTTTACTCTAATACCAAATTCTTTCCTAATATTTTTGGACTAGAAAGTATCTTTTTTTCTTTTCATTCTTTTGGTAAGGAAAAATTTATTTTCTTTAGTAGAATGTTAAAAGTAAACTATTTTGAGAAATATAAAGAACTCCAAAATTTTGCAATAATAATGGTAAACATATGAACTTGTTTGAAGCTGGTTACCGTTATATTTCTAAAATTGTCAATTTTGAGGTGCTTTCAATTTGAATTTGAAACCATTGAGAACGGATACTTTTATTAAAAATAAAAATATAAGAAAATTTTAAAAGAATACCAAAACCAATGGTTTAGAACTGTCAATTCTAGTTCTATTAGAGATGAAATCGGGACCAGACCAGGTAGTTCTCGAGTTTGAGTCCAATTTCAGTTTCACCAGTTATGGTCGTAGCAGGTTCTTAGCCCAATTCGATTCAAGTTGAAGTCACCATACCCGTTATCTCTAAACAATTGTTACTCGTGAGAAACTAAAAATAATCACTCCTAGCATCGAGAGCATTAGCTCAACAACACAATGCTCTAGTGTCATTGTCCCTTTTGGGGAGTTTGACTCCCACAAGGTGCATGTGTGGGTGTGTGTAGACATGTTCGGTTTTGAGTTACCCGAAAACAAAAACCGTAACCAAATCGTTCATCAGATGGTTCCGGTTATGGGTTTAACAGTTTTATATTTGGATCTGGTTTTAGTTTCATGATGGTTTCAAATCTAGTTTTGGAACGGTTGTGGATGTGGGTTTTTTAAATGTTTGAATCTGGTTTCATGGGGGTTTCGGATTTTGTTTAGTTATATAACTATTAAACAATTTAAACTATATATAAGAGTCTAAAATTATATGAGTTTATCATTATAAGTATTAGTGTATAATGTATTATATACATATATGATACATACAAGAGGTATGGTTACATTATATAAGCTTATATATAACTTATAACTTATAAGTATTATATAAATTAATTAATTTATGTATATATAATAAATTACATTACAAATTGTGTGTACACTATTTAATAGATTAGTAGTAATATAACTATATAAGTATAAATTAACCTATATATATGTATTGTAATAATGTAACTATGTAAGTATATTGCATATCATATATGTAATGTATTATATAATATAATTAGTCTTCTACATAGTATACTATACCACATAGTCTACTACATTACATAATGTACATAGCATAAAAATGTTACATATATATATAACTTATAGTGTTAGACTCTGATATATAGTTTAAATTGTGTAGTATACTATTAATAATGTAACTATATAAGTATAAACCATATTACATATATAATATATAATACATTTTTATGTTATGTACACTATGTAATGTAGTACACTACATGATTCATTAGTTATACTATATAATACATTACATATATCATATATATATATATATATATATATATATATATATATATATATAATATAATATATACTTATATAGTTATATTATTACATTACGCATATATATTACTATATACTTACATAGTTACATTACTATTGGTCTATTACATAATGTACATAAAATTTGTAATGAAATATATTATGTATACATAAATTAATTAATTAACATAATACTTATAAGTTATAAGTTATATATAAGAACTTATATAATGTAACTATACCCTTTTAATGTAATATATATATCATATAATATATTATACACTAATACTTATAGTTAGAAAGTTATATAGTCTTACACTCTTATATACAGTTAAATTGTTTAATACTAAAGCATATCGAGATCCAGAATCACCATGAAACTAGATTAAGAACCGTCATGAAACCAGAACCAGATTCGAAACCATTATAAAACCATAACTTAAACTAGCAGTTTGATTTAGAACTGGACCC
Source organism: Brasenia schreberi (assembly GCA_036023115.1). Classification (NCBI taxonomy): domain Eukaryota; kingdom Viridiplantae; phylum Streptophyta; class Magnoliopsida; order Nymphaeales; family Cabombaceae; genus Brasenia; species Brasenia schreberi. The sequence continues at coordinate 4,562,002 of JAYKKT010000078.1, read as the reverse complement.
AAACCGTCTCAAAAGTTCAAATTGGAACCTAAACACCACTTCTGGTTATGGGTCGATTTTTTAAATAAAAAAATCATAATTGAACCGGGGCATATCAAGGTCTAGTTATGATTCCAGAACCGAAATCGCTGGTCCGATTTGTGGGTCGGATCAAACCACCGAACCGAGTCCGAACCATCCATGTCTAGATGTGTGCCTAGCTTTGGCCTCCTCCCGTACAACAACAATAACAACTAAGCCTTTTCCCATACTAAACAGGGTCGGCTACATAAATTCTTTGTTTCCACAAAGCCCTATCATGTGTCATGTTAGCAGTTAACTCACAATAAGCTCGATCATTCTTTATTGTTTCTTTCCAACACTTTTGTGGTCGTCCTCTACCTCCTTTAATACTTTCAAAATCTAATTTTTCATGCATTCTTGGAGGTTCTTCATTTGATCTTCTTTCTATATATTCAAACCATCTTAAACGATATTCTCTCATTTTATCCTCTATTGGTATCACTCCTAATTTGTTTATAATAATCTCATTATGTATACGGTCTTTTCTTATATGACCACTCATTCATCTCAACGTCTTCATTTCTGTCACAGACATCTTTTGTACATGTTGATGATTAACTGCACAACACTTAGAACCATAAGACATAGCAAGTTTAATTGTTATTCTATAATATTTAACTTTTAACTTTAATGACATCTTATTACAAAGAATACCTTATGATCCTCTCCATTTTAACCAACCATCATTAATTCTATGTGTAACATCTCCATCAATTCTTCCATTACTTTGAAAAATTGATCCTAGGTATTTAAAATTTTGGGGGGGGGATTTAATATGTGTCAATTTTAATTTTTATGCCCTCTGAAGTAGCCAAATAATCAAACTTACATTTCATATATTCTGTCTTTGTTTTACTAAGTTGGAAGACTTTACTTTCTAATGTTTCTCTCCATAGTTCCAATTTTCTATTAACTTTTTTCTTAGACTCTTCCACTAACACAATGTCATTTGCAAATAACATACACAAAGTTACTTCATCTTGAATATGTTTTGTTAACTCATCAATCACCATTATAAATAAGTATGGACTTAAAGTTGATCCTTGATGTAACCCAATATTAACTTTAAAAAAGTTTGTGATTCCTTCATGAGTCCTCACACATGTTTTTGCCCTGTCGTGCATGTCTATTATAATGTTTATGTATGTCAATGGGATACCTCTTTTATCCAAGGTTCTTCAAATAACCTCCCTCGATACCGCATCGTAAGCTTTTTCTAGATCAATAAATATCATGTGAAGATCTTTCTTTTTTACCCTAAAATGTTCCACAAGTCTTAAGAGATAAATCACTTCAATAATCCCGTAACCAAACAATAATAATACTCAGTCCTGAAAGTTGCACCGTTCGATGGAAACTGTAGGTACGGTGATCTAAACTATAAATATAAACATGTAACGTCATGTTTGACGATAGACATTTCAAATATTAGTTTCATACGTAATTATATTTTATTTATGATTGTTATATTCGTATCATATAAATTGGAAGTTGAGATGTAACCTCAAAAAAGATTGAGGTGGGGAACAAAATTCACTTTTTCTCCGTTTATATATACATGAAAAATAATATATACAGTGCAACGGCATACTTTTCTAAAGAGTAATATTGAAAAAAAAAAACATATTCTTTTTAATAGAAAACGACATTAGAATTTGAAGGACGAGTTATTAATTTTTTGAGAAGGGGACCATGAAATTAATTAGTATAACACTCTTTGACGCATGTGGTCTGGATTTAAGTTCGTATGACTTGATGGCCAAGGTATGTCTTGTTCTTTTATATTCTTATATAAAATATCCCACGTATGCAAACCATGATCTCACGTAGTTAGAGAACTCCATGTCAATGAGTCTTCATGCTTAAATTCTTCGAGTAAGTCGTGTGGCTACGTCTGAGTCGCTGGTTTGGACCTTTGAGATCCAAGGTTTGGATATAGAGTGAGAATGAAGCCATGTAAGAGGCAGTGAGGGGTACCCTTGTGGGAGGAGAGGATTCTATTGCACAACGAGCAATAGCTTACCTGTATAGCGGGTGAAATAGCTTCAGCTCCAATATATACGATTTTCTTGATGCAATGCTGGTCCGACCCCAACTTGTTGACAGAAAAATAAGACTTGTTTCTGAAGCTAGCGTTGCGTACCATACTTATTTGCAGCTTCATGGTAGACGGGAAGTACGTACGGCCCAATATCATGGGATATTCCCAAGGGCTTAGACTGTGCTTTCGCGTGCATTCTTAGTTGTTTCACCGTGTCACCTATGATAAGTTTGGAATGATAACCATGAACCCCTTGCCTCTTGAGGGCCTTCGCGAACTGCCTTGGCTTCCACCGTACTGAATATGCTGCCTTGAATACCACCCACGAAATGCCCACTGCAAGTGAGAGAAAGATGAAGATGTTCGTCTCCATACCTGCAGCCCTGGCGTTAGACACAATGTGAAATGGATGTAAATTTAGTTGGTATTTATGATTATTCTTTGGTAAAGTTCATGCATGCCCACCAAACAGCAACAATACTCCTGTCAATGTTTGTTCACTGTATTGTTTTATTACCATCCTCACGGGTTTTGCTTTCAATAGCCATTGAGGAATCCGTAAGCTGTATCGCCAGTATCTACACGATTTCCGGCAGGATGTATGTGCGTGTGTTTTAAACTTTGGGCTCCCCGTGTAACAGAAGAGAGGAAAACGAGAGGGTTTAATACCAAAAGGTGGGCATGCATACCTCCACACAAGATACAAAGCTATATTAAGGAGCCAACCGATCTTTGGACATGTAATTTCCATCTATAAGTATAATAGTATGGTGAAGCTCTACCTACCCAAGTGTGTGGTCAATTTGGACCTGGCCCGGCAGTTTAAATCATACCCAAACTGCCTCTAAACCAGCCAAAACTGGTACCGGGGGAACCAGAACAGGACTCCTAACCGAGCCCATGATCTCTTGATTTGGTTAGTGTTCCATCTTCTGGAAAACCGTAACTAACAGCTCCGAACCATATTATGGTTCCAGTGTTTGAAGATCCCACCTCTAATTCATTTTCTTTTAAATGACATTGGAACCAAACTGGCAGAGAACTGGGACTTTAACCCTTGTAGAACAAGACTCGGAACCTAACATAACTGAAACCAGAACTAAAGGGTGATGGTTTAGCTCTGAATATAGGTTTTGATGGAACCAAACCGGCACTTCGGAACTATCGGTCCCGGTATACCTAGAGGAAAGCCTGGTCTGCCTTAATGGTGCTTACAAATGGAGAATGGAAGTGGACATGCACCATTGCCAAGGGCGTCTCTCGCTCTGCGCCAACCAATATAAGACAATACCTCGTGTCTTTAAACAAATTCTCCATTTCGCTTGTTGTTAGGACAGTTTCTTCTGTAATGCCAAGACTTTTCACAACTGTTGATGCTGCTTTCTGAAAACCCTTTTCACGATGACTCCACTTACTTGACTATCTGCGATTCATGGCGTTTTTCGGCTCCTTAAAACTAGTCTGTTTCCAGCGCCTATTCTTCTCGAGGAGCACCTATGATGCTAATTTGTTGATATCTTCCTCTTTGTCCTTTCCCATGTTCTCATTTCCTGGTATGAAAGTGAGCCTGAAGTGCCTCTAAGTCGAACGAGATTGCACTATAGTTCAGGTTTACCTTCCTGGTTCAGAAAGTGAGAGCTGTTAAGAGGCCTTTTCTCTTTTTATAAAGCCAGTTAAATATATATATATATAGTAGTTCATACTCAAACCTATCCATGATTAAATCTATTCAAAGAATTGCACCATTTGGTCGGTATAATGAAAGGTGGAAATTTGAATTTAAAAAAATAAATTGTTTAATTATGGATTAAATACAAAATACAAAAACTATAACAATATATTTCACTTTTTGAATTCAAAGTTCTATTATTGATCACGCCATATATTTGAATTTAGTCCTAATATTACAACCATTCGTAAGATGATTATGACCAGCATTGCTTGGTTCTATAATTTTACCTGGCTCTAATCTATCGAACAGCAGCTGAATGTGATCATAATTATACGTAGTATCATATTTTTTTAATAGCCAATATTATTTCCTCAGGTACTGTTAATGACATGATCGTGCTTAAAGGACACAAGTGATGTATTTGAAGAAGTCATCTTCTAAGAATCCAAGTTTATTTTCTCCTCGCACTGTCTAAGACAAGTGATTAGTTGACTATGCCCAGTACATTCCCTTGGATTCACTACATTCCATCATATTTCTATTCTCGGAACCACACAATCTGGTTCTGGTCATATCAGTTTCCTCAGAGCCGATGTAAAATGATTTGAGCACCGTATTGTGGTTCAAGAGTCAGGGTAGTATGTGGAGCATGAACGTAAGATGGTGATAGCTCGAAGGAGAAACGCTGCAGAATCATGGCTAATACCATCTTAACCTCAACTAGCACGAACGACTGGCCGATGCAGACCCGAGGACCCCATCCGAACGGAAAGAAGGCCAACTGGTGCTTGATGGCATTTGAAAGTCCTTCTGAGAACCTCTCTGGCTTGAATTCGTCGGCATCGTCACCCCAAGTCTGATGATCATGATGAATCAGAAGTGTTGGAAGCAGCAAACGAACCCCAGCTGGTATGGTGATGCCTCCTAATTCCAATGTTTTGCATGTTTCTCTAACAATAAAATGTGCAGGGGGATACAGCCTTAGAGACTCATGGAGAACCATATTCACCTGTTGTGCAAATGAACAATGTCATGCCACAATATATAAGTAATACTGCAATTTCGAAAATCAAGATTGCAAAGGCAAAGTCTCAATATATAACTACAGGTATTTTATCACATAATCTATGATGTCTCATACGATTATAAAACATTTTTTGTAAGATCGTGTTCACCGACAAAACAATAATTGGTCAAAATTTTATGAAGTGTTCAGATTGTATAGCACTGAACTATCTCTAAATCTGAACTCTTAGTTGAAAAAAATATTTAGAACAGCAAATGTTAGGTTGGACACAGTAGAAGTATGAGTGTTGAGTGTCGGAATGTCTAACACAAGCATAACGCTCATAAAAGATACAAACTTACAATCTTGAGGTGGTTTAGATTATCCCAAGTGGGAGTGCTTTTCCCACAAACTTGAAAGACCTCCTCTCGCATTCGCTCTTGCCAAGAAGGATTCATGGACAGCAGAATCATGGTCCATGTTATAAATAGGGAACTTGTCTCCTGGCCTCCAAAGTAGAACAGCCCACATTCCTCAATAACTTCATCTCTTGTCATTCTCCTGCTGGGGTCTTCATCTCTATTTGATTCCAATAGCATTCCCAATAGATCATCATTTTTTGCAATTCCCAATTTCATCTCCTTTTCTCTCTTCGCAACTACATTAGTCAGAATGGACTTGACCTCCCTGTTCAGCTCTTTCATTTTGCGATTGTTTTTCGTCGGAAGAAACCTGTTCAGCGGAAGAAGAATATATGCTTAAGATGTTTCCTACTTCTGTTGCTGCAAAGAAAGTATCCAGTGGCGGACCTATTCATGGGTGAGCCCGAGAAAAGCAGAAAAACCAATAATCACTCTAATTTTGCTGAAAAACTGTGGATCGTCTCAACTGAAACTCACCTAACTGAAGTTCGCCTCACCCCAAAAAATATTCCAAGTCCTCCACTTACCTCTCATTCTGCTAAATTAATAAGATCAATGGATTTGATCATAGGCGTACCACTAATACATTCTTATTGCATGGAAAACCGTTTTCTGTTTGTGTGTTTGTGATACGTGGTTGAAAGAAAGGATAAGACAAAGGATAGAACCAACTGCTTTACCTGTAACCAGGGATGAAAAGCGTCCAAAGGGCATCAGCGAACAGATCACCTTGCTCCCTCTGCACTCGGAATATATCCTTTGCTTCTTCATAGTTACCGCCAAAGGCTGTTCTAGAAATTACATCTCCAGTAAAATTCTGCAAATCCTTTAGTAAATCGAGTTCACATGATCCTTGGGGCCCAATTGATCTTTCCCATTTCTGCACCAGCTCACAAGAGCTAGCGTAAAATGCTGGCAGCATTCCCTGCTTACCACAACCAGTGACAGCGTTCACCATGGTTAAAGATGGCCATCATGTGTGTGTATATATATACCATAATATTGTGTGGCTGATCATCTCCATTGGCAAGAGTGTGTCATCAGCTAGCTAATCAGATGCGATTAGATCCCTCCTTTTTCTCCTCAATTTATGAGGTATCTGAGATATCATTTCCAGTTGTAGTCCCCCTCCCAAGGGCAGGTTTTTATGCGTTGACTATTTCATGTTTTGGGTTGTGTTCATATGATGTCATACCAATCTTTATTGTGTCAAAATATGTGAACCGATTCATGACCCCGTTCTTTTCATGTCACTTCGGTGGGCATGAAAGCAGACTTTTCATTTCTGTGATCGTGGTGAATCTTTGCATCATTTCTGAAATTGCAGGAATTTCATGCTTTGGATAGTGTTTGTTTCGTGTTACATGGGTTCATATTAAAAGTAGGTCACCCCCAACATGACAATTTTTTTGTCACTTTTGGTTGACAAAATGCGAACTTCCTCATGTTGTGCTCGAGTCTAGTTTTCGTGTTGCCTGAAATTGTCATCGCTAATCAAACTCAGAGCAAAGGCTTTCTTTGGTACAGCATTGATAGCCTGGTTAGGTGTGCACTCATCGTGTTCACAGTGACTGGCATCATAGTTTTCAGCTTTTATCATGACAACCCAATAAATTGAAAACAAAGGTCTGGAGTTCAAAATTTGTAAATGCAGAAAGCCAGCACTGGGAGAGCTAGTTTTAACTCCATAATGGGCTTCGAATGGATTAATCAGGGCGAGGTACGCCTCACCTGAAATCCAAAAAATTACCAGGACGCATATTGTAATTTTGAAAAAAATAAAGTTCATCCACCTGAAACTTTGAAAAACAAAAGGTGGCAGAATGCAAAATTTAAGCCATTAAAGTAGAAATTTTAAATATTTTGTCAGATATAAGTCTTTACAAATAAAACTCTGATTTAATAAAGATACCCAAAATCCAAACCTGAAAAAGATTAGGATTTACAAACATGTTTGAGGAGATTTATACAACGCAACTTCTCACCTCCGGTTGCCGGTTGCAATATGCACGATGGGCCTGCTGCATGAGTAATGCTGTACCAAAACCATTATTATTCTTTTCTTTTGGTAGATAGTGACTAAGTTTATATCTTTGTTAACTTTGTTTGGCAGTTTAAATCCCATTGCTGACGAATTAACATGTGTGCCTCACCCAAAAAAAAAAATTCTTGGGTCCTCCCCACAATCAGGGTGTCTTTAATCTTCCAGATACCGGTGGTATACTTCACCGGGAAAAAAGAAAAGAACGAGTGGAAAGAAATATCGGAGAAAAGGTAACCAATCATACCTTCAACTTTTCAAAATGGAAAGCAGGGTTAATTAGCCTCCTCCTTGCTGACCAGTGTTCACCATCCAAGCCAACGAGGCCCCACTCCAAAGGCTTCAGTTGAGGAGGAACACGCACCTTTTGAATTTGATCAAATTTGTTTGAAAAAATTTCTTTTATCATCTCTAAGTCCATAACTATAAGTTGAGGAATGTTCCCTTGCCAAGTGAGGGGCAATCTACCTGCACTTAATAATCCAACTTTTTACGTCTGCTCGCTATAATATATATATATATATATATATATATATATATATATATATATATATATATATATATATAGAGAGAGAGAGAGAGAGAGAGAGAGAGAATTTGTGATAGGATTAATATAATAACAATGTATTTTGTACTTTTTAAAATTCCTTAAAAAATCTAAATTATATTCATGCCACCAAAAATTAATGGATAGGCATGAGTGAACATACCACAAGGTGAGCAAGATCTGGTTTTCCCATATATGTGTGTACGTAAGTATCTATGTTGTGTGTTACAATGAAAAGATACAGGTGCCTAGTCGGAAATCTAGACCATTGGATGCGAGGTCATCCAAGATCAAGACACAAATAAAAGTTTTATCTTGTAAATGCACTTAGAGAAACTTATTATTCACAAACGTTTCTATTTTCATGCACGTAGTAATCAATGTAGTTGTGACGAGACCAAATTTGTTTCACCAAATACTATTGAATGGTTAAGACATCATCAAATGGGATGTGCCATGTAAGTAAGCATCACACTAACAATAAACAACTATATGTTCATACATATATGTATATATACATGCATATGTACACAAACACACACTTATACACATATACATATATATATATATATATGTGTGTGTGTGTGTGTGTGTGTATGCATAATAGGGGTACATACCGTATTTCTTAGCAGCTTCATTGAAGAACGGCACGACCCGCGGCACTATGTCATGGGATAAACCAAGTGGCTTGGACCGTGCTTTCTCGTGCATTCTACCCATGTCCAATATGTTACCAACCAGAAGCTTGTAAGGATAGCAATGGATGCCTTGCCTCTTGAAGAATTTCTCAAGCTGCTTGGGCTTCCACCATACTGAATATGCTATCTTCACCACCCACAACAAGCACAGAGCTATAGAAGCAGAGACCAAGACAGTCACCGCCATGGATTTCCTACTGGTGGACTGGACAGGACGCAGGAAAATAGATACCTACCCTTCGAGTTGGTATTTATGGGTCTTTATTTGGGGTCCTGGGTCTCCATGTTCACTGTACCATTTTGTTTTTAGCCATGGATATGGTGTTTGCTTTTATTAGTTGTTGGTGCCTTCACTGGTTAGATTCTAAAGGGTAGGTAAGCATGGACTCATTAGGCAAGAAATGCTTAAAACCAGTGTCCCCAAGATCTCTATCTAGGCGTCTTCATGGTCATGTTTAGGTTGGATTTCTGACCCATCCAGGCATGTTTGCTCAGATAATGTCGCAAAATCCGATTCAAATAAACAAAATAGGGTCCTATACATTCTAAAGAGACCATGTAGCTGACCTACCTAGTGCAAGATCTAGCTTGCTTCTGGTTTTGATAGCTTCTGCAACTGTGTAGAAACAGAACACCAAACATTTTTCTTTTTGTTCACTATGGCCAGGCCGAAGCCCAATGCACACCCACAAGTATGGAACTCGTGACCTTTCAACTTCTGAGTCGACCCCCTAGCCAGGTGAGTCGCTTTTTGTGCTACACCAACTTTTGGACAACAATAGAAACTGATTAAATCGTTTGCATATGAAATATATCCTACGCGCTTTTAGAGCTCAGAATTTGTGTACTAAAGTTTGCATCTGACTCCAAACATTCCTTTTAAGTTGAGTCATGAGTTCTAGAGTGTACTATATGATCGGACAAATATGAAGGCAAAGGTTGGCAGTACAGTCCCCACCATTCCTTGTAAAGAACAGTTCATATGAGCACAACAATCAATACCTCACTTGATTAGAGGGTCGACTCATAAGTTGAAGCTTATGAGTTCGATACCATGGGTGTGCATCTGGCTTCTGCTTCCCCAATGTACCCAAAAAAATTGTTCATATGATACATAAAAATAAATTTCAAAATGCGCTCATTGAAAAAAACTACACTACTTTTCTCTTTCTATTCGTTCAGTTTCATCCTTAATTAAGTAATAAATTCCATTAGAATTGCATCGTTCAAGAAGATGAACATGTATGCAAGTTGGCTTGCTGGGAGGGCACTGCAACTTACTTGGGGAGATTATATCTATCAATGCCCTCCATTTGGCATTAGATCCTACCTAAACATAGATCAACATGTGTGCAAATTGGCTTCATCAATATCAATAAGTTATCTATACCTATTGTACGCTTTAGTTTCTTTTGGGCATGAACCAGTTAGAAGTCTAATTGGCCTCAGCTTGCTTATCAAATGAAAATGATGAAACCCAAGAAAGTACTTGTTTGAGTGGTGAATATACAAAAACCCAAATCACCAAAAGGAAGGTGTGGGAGGGAATCATGTAAAGTGATGGAATCCATTTCTCCATTGATTCCTTTCCAGAGGGTTAACCAAACCAGCGCCACACCTTCCCCAAGTAGCCTACCGTTTGATCTTGTGTCATAGCATTTAACTCCAAAGAGTAAGATCATATTTTATTCGTTTCTTTTTTCCACTTTCCAAGGGAAAGCCCAAAATGTGCCAACAAACTAACCCACAAATCTAAGAACAGCTAGTTCTCATCTTTTTCCTGTGAAAAGATCAAGGAACTTAGTTCATTTAAAGCATAACCAATTTGAATTTATCAAAGATTAAATACAACTCTACAAATAAAGAAAAGCTGACAACCAAAAGTATTACTTGTATTCAATTGCCGCATACAATAGAAAAATGGTTAGCAGTAAAAACAGGAAACCGTTTTTACAGGTCGCTTATTTAACCCTTGATGGTAAAAGTGGCTACCAGCATTGCGACACTGAATGTGTATCTGTGTGTGTGAGTGAGAGTTATAATTTCTACATGCTTTACATATTACAAGCTTTCTTGCAACTTTGTGATAGTTTCCTCTTGTGCTTGGGTGATGAGCATTCACCAACCATGATGAATAAACAGAAGAATATCAATCTGTTGTAAAAATAAAAATCTGAAGCAGTATGCACATATCTTGTCTTCTCCACCTAGGGCCATTGAGCTCATAATCATAACTTATCTATCACATCTCCTAGTGAATTCTCAACAAAAGATATCCACCATTCTTGTTCCCTGTAAGAAGTACTCATGCTGCAGCAATGATATTTTTCACCTCTATACGTCCATGGATTCAACTCTCATGAAGCAGAAATAAAATAGTCTCTAATGGTCCTTTTCAGGGAGAATGGGGGACTCAAAACAGAGGATGGACTATTCATTTTATTGTCTGGTGTCTTCTGCACCAGTTTCTCTTCTTCTAAAAGGGGTTGAAAAGAACTGAGCTTGCTAGAGGTTTTAGGCGTTGCTAATTGGAAGTTGGACTGATGTGGGGGGCAGTGAGTGCTTGAAGTTTCGGTGCAAGGATGTTGATTATTAAGTGACTCTAGCTGATCATTTGACGGGGCATTTTGACTTGATCTTCTGTATTCTGTTTTTGAATATCTAGATAATCTTCTCTGAGAAACAGGTGATTGATCATTGAAATAACTGGTGCTCTTGGTGCTCCATACTCGAACCTGTCAGTGCAGAACAATAACATTAAGCTTGGAAATGTCTATGAATGATTATGACTAGATATATTGTGTTGGAATCCATCAAATACAACAAATAAGCCTTTTCCCGTACTAGACGGGGTCGGCTACTGGAATCCATCAAATGTTGAGATATAAATATTGATCCTATTTTACAGATTCAAAGAGACTTTTATCCATCATGATCTTATATGCTGTTAAGATAAATCTCCCCACGTTACATTATAACTCTATAATGAGTCAATCAGAACTTCAATAAGAGCAGAAAGACTGGGATGTGAAGCTTTTCCCCTGGTATACACTTACGGACGAACCATATATATTGTGTTCTCCTTTTCTCCTGATTCTTCTCATTTAATTATTTCAATAATTTATTTTTCTTTGCAGAACTTATCATGCCAACATGGTTCATATCTGTTGAATAGGTATGCAGCCTTACTTAGGAAAGGATCCCAAGTGGATATACAGTGGGAGGAGAATCAGATAGGCTGCCTGAGCAACTAACCAGATTGATTAGTGGCCAATCAACTGATGGGGATATAGGCTGTCTGAACTCTGAATAAGTTAAAATTCTTTTAAATTGACAAGCAAAAAGGAAATCAAAACGGAGAACAGTGTAGTCAGTGGTTGCATGAGAAACAAAAGCAACAACTTGAAAAAGCTAGAGTCCAACTGGAGACTTTTTGTGCGGAAGACGTTGAATGGCAAGCCAAATGAGTTCACAGTCATACAGAAGGAACTAGGTTTCAGCAAAGATTAGCATATATTTGTTTGGGTATCTTTAGCCAGCCAAGAACTCCTCCCATGTAAGGATCACCCTTGCATTGCCGGTCCCAAGCCCGGATAAAGGATGAGGGTTGTGTTAGGCTTCCAACAGCCAGCATAAAACTTCGTCGGATTTTTATAACATGGATTACAAAAATTATGAGCATTGTTTTGGGGCATTCCTGCTTAACGACATGCTGCAGAGCTCGAATGCAGTAAGAAGTAAGCAAGGGCCACTACATTTTCGCCCGAATGTAGTGAATCAATTGCAGAGAGGGTTCCCACATCATGAACGAGTGTGGGTAAAGAAGTTAGTCCCGCTACATTCCCGTCCAAATGTAGTGAAAATTTTTCAGAGAGGGTCTCCACATTTTGATTATGGACGGATGCACGGGGTAAGGAAGCTAATCCTAGATAATAAGATTCGTATTGGTTCTTGGAATATCGGAACATTATCCGATAGGCTAATGGAGGTGGTAGATACTATGATTCGGAGAAAGATTCATATTCTATGTTTACAAGAGAAAATGGGTTGGAGAAAAAGCAAAGGAGATAGAGGATACAGGTTTTAAATTATGGTACTCAGGTAAAGAAAAGGCCCGAAACGGAGTTGGTATTATCATAAATAAAGATTTAAAGAAGAGTGTAGTAGACATACAACGATATGGTGACCGAATCATGACATTGAAATTAGTGTTAGGAGCAAAGGTTTTGAATATAGTTTGTGCTTACGCACCCCAAGTAGGACTAGAAGATAGTATAAAGACAGTTTTTTGGGAAGAGTTAGATAAGGTGTTTCAAAAGATTCCACAAAGGGAGATGATTTGTTTAGGAGGAGATTTAAATGGACATGTCGGTAAAGAGGCATTAGGATATCAAGGGATTCATGGAAACTTTGGTTATAGGGATATAAACGAGGAAGGTAGGGAGATTTTAAATTTTGCTATGTCATTTGATCTCTTTATAGTCAATACAATCTTCAAAAAGCGAGATGAACATTTAATTACTTATAAGAGTGGCTTAGCACAAACACAAATTGATTACTTTATTTGTAGAAAAAAAGATAGAGCGTGTTGTAAAGATTGTAAGGTAATTCCAGGAGAAAGCTTAACCACCCAACATTGACTTTTAGTTATGGATTTACAAATAAAAAAAATGGACAAAGAAGAAAAGAGTGCATCGAGCTATTCGGACTAAATAGTGGAACCTCAAAAGCGAGAAAGAAGATATATTTAAACAGAAAGTCCTTCAAGGAGATGTTTGGAATTATGTTGGCACACCCTTTGATATGTGGAACAATATAGCTATACATATTAGGAAAGTGGCGAAAGATGTGTTAGGGGTATCTAAAAGAGGTGTACCGGCACAAAAAGAAGCTTGGTGGTGGAGTGAAGTAGTACGAAATAAAATCAAGGCAAAGAGGGCATGTTATAAATTACATTATGCTAAGAAAACTAGTGAAACTTTAGAAGCTTATAAGAAAGCAAAGAAGGAAGCGAAAAAGGCCCTTAGTGAAGCAAAAGCTAAGATTTGGGAGGACTTATATAAAAAAACTCAACTCAAAAGAGGGTGAAAGAGATATTTTTAGGATAGCTAGGGCTAGAGATAAAAAAACTAAAGATCTTAATTATGTTCATTGCATAAAAGACGAGGATGAAAAAATTCTAGTGGCAAATGATGATATAAGAAATAGATGGAAATACTATTTTTATAATCCTTTTAATGAAAATAAAGATGTTAGTATTAGTTTAGGAGATTTAGCCAAGTCAGAAAAGTATATAAACCATAATTTCTACCAACGTATTCAAAAGAATGAAGTTAAAGAGGCTCTTAAACATATGAAGAGTGGTAAATCGGTAGGACCAGATAATATTCCTATAGAAGTTTGGAAAATACTAGGAGAAATAGGAATCACTTGGCTCACAAGATTATTTAATGAAATATGAAAAAACCAAAAAATGCCTGAGGAATGGAGAGCAAGTACACTTAAACCTATATATAAGAACAAGGGAGACATTCAAAATTGTGTGAATTATCGAGGTATCAAGTTAATGAGTCATACTATGAAATTATGGGAAAGAATTATCGAACGTAGGTTAAGACAAGTATCAAGTACAACAAAGAACCAATTTGGATTCATGCCAGGCAGATCTACTATTAAAGCGATTCACCTTTTGAGACGTCTTATGGAATATTTTAGAGCAAAAAAGCAAGACCTTCACATGATATTTATTGATCTAGAAAAAGCTTATGATAGGGTACCGAGGGAGGTTCTTTGGAGAACTTTGGAAAAAAGAGGTATCCCATAGACGTATATTAACCTTATAAGAGACATGTATGGTGGTGCAAAAACATGTGTGAGGACTTATAAAGGAACGACAGACTTCTTTGGAGTTAATATTGGGTTACATCAAGGATCAACTTTAAGTCCATACTTATTTATAACAGTGATGGATGAGTTAACAAAACATATTCAAGATGAAGTACCTTGGTGTATGTTATTTGCAGATGACATTGTATTAGTGGAGGAGTCTAAGGAAAAAGTTAATATAAAATTGGAACTATGGAGAGAAACATTAGAAAGCAAAGGCCTCCGACTTAGTAGAACAAAGACAGAATATATGGAATGTAAGTTTGATCATTTGGTTACTTCAGAGGACATAGAAATTAAAATTAGCATACATTGCATTCCCCAAAAGGAAAGTTTTAAATACCTAGGGTTAATTGTTCAAAGTGATGGAAGAATTGATGGAGATGTTACACAAAATTAATGCTGGCTGGTTAAAATGGAGAGGAGCATTAGGTATTCTTTGTGATAAGAAGATACCATTAAAGTTAAACGGTAAATATTATAAAGCAGCAATTAGGCCTGCCATGTTTTATGGTTCTGAGTGTTGGGCAGTTAATCATCAACATGTACAAAAGATGTCTGTGACAGAAATGAAGATGTTGAGATGGATGAGTGGTCATACAAGAAAAGACCGTATACATAATGAGGTTATTAGAAACAAATTAGGAGTGGCACCAATAGAGGATAAAATGAGAGAACATCGTTTAAGATGATTTGGACATATAGAAAGAAGATCAAAAGAACATGTAAGAAGGTTAGAAAAACTAAATTTAGAAAGTATTAAAAGAGGTAGAGGACGACCACAAAAGTGTTGGAAAGAAACAATAAAGAATGATCTAGCTTATTGGGAGTTAACTGCTAACATGGCACACGATAGGGATATGTGGAAACAAAGAATCCATGTAGCCGACCCCGTCTAGTATGGGAAAAGGCTTAGTTGTTGTTGTTGTATCTTTAGCCAGCCAAGATTCTTGAGATATGAAAGCCAGAGGCAACCTTTCACTAAAACTTACTGTTTAATCTTTTTGAGTTGGGCATACTGGGGATTACCTTGTGAGAATTGAATCCTGGACCCCTTCGCAATGGTAATTCAAGCTCTATGTGTGTGTTTATGTGTGTGTGAGAGAGAGCTCATAATTGGTGTGAGCCTGCTTCTTTACTACGACAAGCTGATCTCATGGTCTTTATCATCCAACAAGCACCTTCAGGTGCATAGTTGAACTTTTCAATCTATCAGTTGAGTAAATTACATGTCCAGCACTTACCGTGTAATCATCAGCAGCAGTTGCTATTTTTCCAGTCTCGGAAGGGCACCTGAAAGAATATATAGTGGGAAAATGAAAAAACATCTACTGAAAGGTGGGTAGCAACTTGCCACTTGCATGCCAAAATTCATACCAATCGACAGCAGTGACTTCTGCCTCATGGCCTTCCAGCTTCATAGGTCCAGCTTCAGGCTTATCCACCTGACAGTGTATTGGATATTTCATACGTCAGTCAGAATAATTAGAAAATACTTGGACAGCCATGAATCTTATCGGAAACTGGTATATCTGCACCAGTTTGACTCCTAGTATGATCTACATAATCTAGCGTAGGACTGATTGCCAATTATAAGACCAAATGTAGGAAATGCATGTCTGGATACTATATAAAAGTGAAGCTTAAGAACTGAAGGGAACCACATTGTAGCTCTCAGATTACTCTTAAAGGTAAAGAAAATCTAACCTGCCACACGTAGGCATAGCCATCTGTCGAGCCACAGAGTAGATGACTTCCATCAGGGCTAATGGCAGACTGCATTTCAGCAAGAAAATGTTCAGAGGAAGAATTAAGCAAAATTATGAACAGTGTAATGGTGGCACCAGGCTAAAAATTTTACCTTTACATAGAAGGACTCTATCAAATGACCTGCAAACCATTTCAGTGGCCCTTTATCAGATTGAAACACATTATACAAGTAAATCCTGCCATGAAAAATAGTCGTGATTAGCACGATACAACAACAACTAAGCCTTTTTCCATACTAGATGGGATCGGCTACATGAATTCTTTGTTTCCACAGAGCCCTACCATAATTTGTAGAATTCATGGTAAATAAGTCCGACAAAGTTTTACGCTGGCTATCGGAAGCCTAATGCAACCCTCCTCCTCTATCGGAGCTTGGGACCGACCATGCAAAGGTGATCCCTTACATGGGCGGAGTAAGTCATGATTAGCACCATAATAACAAAATATTATGGTTGACAAATAGGGCTGCCTAATCATCAGACACCCAATACAAGGGCATAAAATATGAGAAAAACAGAAAGCTAGAAGACGAGTTGGCAACAATGGCACAAGTCAACTCGCTCTACTTTGCACAATGTGCATGTTACACCTTTCCCTGGTTTCTTACACAAAAGTTCATGCCGTTTCCAGCTTGTTTGGGCATCATTTTAAAAAGGATACCATGATTTGACTGCAAGTATGACATCCTAAACAAGTAAGCCATAGCCGAGGAAATACCTGCTATCCATGCAGGAAGCTGCAAGAGAGAGACCATCTTGGTCCTGAGATAAGCATGTAACTCCATGTGCCCCTTTTTTCTGCATTAAGAGAGGAGAAGAGGAAAAAATAAATGAATAAGAAATATCATATTGATTAACTGATGGATCAAAAAACGCTGATTGATCATTGAATGGTATTAAAAGGATCTTTTTTTTTCAAAGAAGAAAATTCAATGGTGAAACTGAGCAATGTTCAAGTCAGTTTGCCATAACAGGTATGGAACTTGACTTTTAACAAGGTTCAAGATTTGGCAATAGTTGGTTCCAAAAGGACAGGCAGAGGTACAGGTTTGCAGCTAACCTTTTCAGTAGATATCTCAGCATGAGGTTGTCCTTGAGCTATTGAAGTTTCAGGTTACGCGAGTCCCAGAATTTTACAATACAACAACAACAATAACAACTAAGCCTTTTCCCATACTAGATGGGGTCGGCTACATGGATTCTTTGTTTCCACATATCCCTATCGTGTGCCATGTTAGCAGTTAACTCCCAATAAGCTAGATCATTCTTTATTGTTTCTTTCCAACACTTTTGTGGTCGTCCTCTACCTCTTTTAATACTTTCCAAATTTAGTTTTTCTAACCTTCTTACAGGTTCTTCTTTTAATCTTCTTTCTATATGTCCAAACCATCTTAAACGATGTTCTCTCATTTTATCCTCTATTTGTGCCACTCCTAATTTGTTTCTAATAACCTCATTATGTATACGGTCTTTTCTTGTATGACCACTCATCCATCTCAACATCTTCATTTCTGTCACAGACATCTTTTGTACATGTTGATGATTAACTGCCCAACACTCAGAACCATAAAACATGGTAGGCCTAATTGCTGCTTTATAATATTTACCGTTTAACTTTAATGGTATCTTCTTATCACAAAGAATACCTAATGCTCCTCTCCATTTTAACCAGCCAGCATTAATTTTGTGTAACATCTCCATCAATTCTTCCATCACTTTGAACAATTAACCCTAGGTATTTAAAACTTTCCTTTTGGGGAATGCAATGTATGCTAATTTTAATTTCTATGTCCTCTGAAGTAACCAAATGATCAAACTTACATTCCATATATTCTGTCTTTGTTCTACTAAGTCGGAGGCCTTTGTTTTCTAATGTTTCTCTCCATAGTTCCAATTTTCTATTAACTTTTTCCTTAGACTCCTCCACTAATACAATGTCATCTGCAAATAACATACACCAAGGTACTTCATCTTGAATATGTTTTGTTAACTCATCCATCACCATTATAAATAAGTATGGACTTAAAGTTGATCCTTGATGTAACCCAATATTAACTTCAAAGAAGTCTGTCGTTCCTTTATGAGTCCTCACACATGTTTTTGCACCATCATACATGTCTCTTATAAGGTTAATATATGTCAATGGGATACCTCTTTTTTCCAAAGTTCTCCAAAGAACCTCCCTCGGTACCCTATCATAAGCTTTTTCTAGATCAATAAAGATCATGTGAAGGTCTTTCTTTTTTGCTCTAAAATGTTCCATAAGACGTCTCAAAAGGTGAATCGCTTCAATAGTAGATTTACCTGGCATAAATCCAAATTGGTTCTCTGTTGTACTTGATAATTGTCTTAACCTACGTTCGATAATTCTTTCCCATAATTTCATAGTATGACTCATTAACTTGATACTTTGATAATTCGCACAATTTTGAATGTCTCCTTTGTTCTTATATATGGGTATAAGTGTACTTGCTCTCCATTCCTCGGGCATCTTTTGGTTTTTCCATATTTCATTAAATAGTCTTGTGAGCCAAGTGATTCCTATTTCTCCTAGTATTTTCCAAACTTCTATAGGAATATTATCGGGTCCTACCGATTTACCACTCTTCATATGTTTAAGAGTCTCTTTGACTTCATTCTTTTGAATGCGTCGATAGAAATTGTGGTTTATATACTTTTCTGACTTGGCTAAATCTCCTAAACTAATACTAACATCTTTATTTTCATTAAAAAGATTATAAAAATAGTTTTTCCATCTATTTCTTATATCATCATTTGCCACTAGAATTTTTTCATCCTCGTCTTTTATGCATCTAACATAATTAAGATCTTTAGTTTTCTTATCTCTAGCCCTATCTATCCTAAAAATATCTCTTTCACCCTCTTTTGAGTTGAGTTTTTTATATAAGTCCTCCCAAATCTTAGCTTTTGCTTCACTAACGGCCTTTTTCGCTTCCTTCTTTGCTTTCTTATAAGCTTCTAATGTTTCACTAGTTTTCTTAGCATAATGTAATTTGTAACATGCCCTCTTTGCCTTGATTTTATTTTGTACTACTTCACTCCACCACCAAGCTTCTTTTTGTGCCGGTACACCTCCCTTAGATACACCTAACACATCTTTCGCCACTTTCCTAATATGTATAGCCATATTATTCCACATATCAAAGGGTGTGCCAACATAATTCCAAACATCTCCTTGAAGGACTTTCTGTTTAAATATATCTTCTTTCTCGCTTTTGAGGTTCCACCATTTAGTCCGAATAGCTCGATGCACTCTTTTCTTCTTTATCCATTTTTTTTATTTGTAAATCCATAACTAAAAGTCAATGTTGGGTGGTTAAGCTTTCTCCTGGAATTACCTTACAATCTTTACAACACGCTCTATCTTTTTTTCTACAAATAAAGTAATCAATTTGTGTTTGTGCTAAGCCACTCTTATAAGTAATTAAATGTTCATCTCGTTTTTTGAAGATTGTATTGACTATAAAGAGATCAAATGACATAGCAAAATTTAAAATCTCCTTACCTTCCTCGTTTATATCCCCATAACCAAAGTTTCCATGAATCCCTTGATATCCTAATGCCTCTTTACCGACATGTCCATTTAAATCTCCTCCTAAACAAATCATCTCCCTTTGTGGAATCTTTTGAAACACCTTATCTAACTCTTCCCAAAAAACTGTCTTTATACTATCTTCTAGTCCTACTTGGGGTGCGTAAGCACAAACTATATTCAAAACCTCTGCTCCTAACACTAATTTCAATGTCATGATTCGGTCACCATATCGGTGTATGTCTACTACACTCTCCTTTAAATCTTTATTTATGATAATACCAACTCCGTTTCGGGCCTTTTCTTTACCTGAGTACCATAATTTAAAACCTGTATCCTCTATCTCCTTTGCTTTTTCTCCAACCCATTTTGTCTCTTGTAAACATAGAATATGAATCTTTCTCCGAATCATAGTATCTACCACTTCCATTAGCTTACCCGATAATGTTCCGATATTCCAAGAACCAATACGAATCTTATTATCTAGGACTAGCTTCCTTACCCTCCGCATCCGTCCATAATCAAAATGCGGAGACCCTCTCTGAAAATTTTTCACTACGTTCGGGTGGCAATGTAGCGAGACTAACTTCTTTACCCACACCCGTCCATGATGTGGGAACCCTCTCTGCAATTGATTCACTACATTCGGGCGAAAATGTAGTGGCCCTTGCTTACTTCTTACTGCATTCGGGCTCTGCAGCACGTCGCTAGGTGGGGACGCCCCAAAGCAAGTCCCAGAATTTTACAATGTTGTAGAAAAATGAAACGTTTTGAATAAAACCATGGTTTGAACATGTCAAATACAACATATAAAATCTTCCAGTTAAAAATGAGCGCATGGTGGTTGGGGTGGTGTGTGTGTGTTTGGGGGGAGGGGGAAGAAAAGGAGAAACTGAATCAATGCGATACAATTTAGAGGCCAATAAAGTGGTCTTGCCTATCAACAGCTCCTCCACTAGCAATGGATAATCCATCTTTAAGATAAAGAAGTGAAGTGATGCTCCTAGAAGCTGCCTGTAGATAAATTTTAGTACCTTATGCTCAGGGTTAATAAAGAAATTTGAGCTGACAAAGAATGTACTGCACATTTCATACCTTGGCTTGTTTACTGCATTTTCGTCCAGAGGAAGTGTTGTGAAAGATAACCATTGGTCTGACAATAAAAGTAAATTCAAACATGTAAGTCTTTGGATAAGATTCTGAAACAATTAAAAGAAGCTCTTAGTTCAGCACCACAGTGGAAACGGAAAATGTTGTACTTGCCTGGTATGGTAGTCTTTGGGAGGATGTGCATTTTGAATCATGGCAATTGGCCTGAAAAGAAGCTCTTAGTTCAGCACCACAGCTTACGTACGTGTTTCATGATGACTTCTAAAACACAATATAAATCATCATAAAGAAACTTACATCAAGCATGTTTTACCAAGGACTTTTCTTGGAATTCCATTGCATCGCCTGTCCCACAATGCAATGCATCCATCCCTTGAGCCGGACACAAAAAGGCCTGTTCTAATAAGCGCATTTAGTCTCACCGTCAATATTAAGCAGCTTGTTTGCAATTAAGGCTGCACAAAGCATACTAGGATTGTCAGGATGGGAGCATAACATCTTTATACTGCCGGAGTGTCCCCACATTACATCAAGGATTTGCTTCGTTTCCACATCCCATATCCTTATCTGTCAAAGAGACAAATTTAGACACAACAAATAACTCAACAGTATCCAATGAATGCAGTATTTCACATCAGATAAACAAGAACATACTGCAATGCATACCTACCAGTGAACTGGTGGACAGGCTTGGGACATCTATTTGAAATGATGGTGGTTCCAGCCTTTGTCATTTCTGACAAAAGTTATTCTTTTATTCATTATTACAAATTCAAGTAAACATATTGCGATCTTTAGGTGTTTTACAGGCTGCATAGAGAATCTGAAATGCAAAACCTCCTCGCTTATCATTAATTAACTCATCAAGTTTCAGTTGAGCAACAAGCAACAGCATCTTCTGTTACTGTTCTCTTGATGTTACAACGGGTGAATGAAAGCTATCATGCGGCATCCTCTTCAACTGAGCATCCTACCGTTAACCTTTTCATGTCAGGGACATGTTTAACAATTCTTTTTACTAGTCAAGAGAACAAAAAACTTGGAGAATCGATATATATATATATATATATATATATATATATATATATATATATATATATATATATAACTGCATGTTTCATCCTGTGAATTGGTTTGGAGTGTTTGGACTATTACATCTTATTTGTGACAATAGTGAGGGAAATACAAAACAATACTGGATCAATTAGAAAATTGTGTAATGTTTCCTTTCCAAAAGAAAACTGGCTGAAGTTTTTGAATATTGGAAATCTTAACAAAAGGAAAAAATAATTAACAAATAATCCTAAATCCTTTTTATGGGATTCTAGCTGTGAACTAACTGATTGGAGGAAGATTCAACAACAATTCATCATAGATAAGTCCGACAAAGTTTTACGCTGGCTGTCAGAAGCTTAACGCAACCATCCTCCTTTATACAGGCTTGGGACTGGCCATGCAAGGGTGATCCCTTACATGAGCGGAGTTTTTTCATTTTCCAGCACCCACTTTCCCACATATGACTGCATAAACTTGAGGTATAACCCATGAACATCATCAACCCAAATAGTAAGACGTACCATTTGATCTCCTGAAGCTGTCAGGATAATAGAATCGTCCTGTATGACATTTGAAACACAAGGAAATGAGATAACTCATGGACACGGTAGGATGACTACATTTAAAAGCAACTCATAAATATTCGTGATAAGTGTCGTATCAAGATAAGCTATATGTGTGGGGTTTCATACAGCATTTGAAGTAGAGATTTTGCATCATTATCCAGTAAGGACATAATGTGAAGACCTAAATAGACCTCTTTGATGTGGTTGAACCTACTAAATGTGGTATAGGTTTCATTCCTAATTCCTGGACTCAAAAGTCATTTGTTGACTCATCAAAAGGACCACAACACAATGTACTGCTATTGAACTGCTTTCAGCAGAGGAAGCAAGTATCAAGAACTGATGCTTCAAAATGCACTTGAGTCAATTCCAGGCACAAATGCATGCACTTGCTGCCTGAAGGACAAAGAATGTAAATGATTATCTTGGCCCAGCAGACATTGAAAATAGCATTAGCATGTGCCAACCACTCTGAGACCTTTGCTTCCCCTGTAATTAAAGGGGAATAAGCACGTATGAGAATTTCAGGTTCATCCTAATTCCTGGTAGACTACATAATCATAATCAGGATGTGCAAGAATGCAGCAGAAATAGAAAAATCAAATTACAGGAATTAGTTGGGTCGGCTACATGTATGAAACATGCACCTGAAATATGATTATCTAGTCTGACACCAACGACAAGATCGAGCAACAACTAAGCCTTTTCCCATACTAGATGGGGTCGGCTACATGTACTCTAGTTTCCACAGAGCCCTATCATAATTTGTAGAATCCATCGTAAATAATCAAATTAATCAACGATAAGATCGAGCAATTAATCAAATTCTTCATTGTATTGCCTTCACAACTTTGATTTCAGAATGTAAATCCAAGATGCAATCGAAGACAACTATATGCTTGATGCAGCAACCCCATGGGCCATACAAAATTTAAAATGCTGAAGTGCTTGCATTTAGCAATTGTTGTATACGTCATTTGTTTCAACATCGTTATTCATTTACATAAATCAAATACCAATTGTGGCTTCTAACTGTCAATCAACTTCAAGTGGACATTTCACAATCAAATAATGCTAAGCAATTCAATTTGTTCAATGGACCTGGCTTTTTAATGGAACGGAGCGAAGGCAGACGGCGCCGAGTATCGTATAAAGCAAGGAACCCGTCTTCATCAGCAACAGCAAGGAGATTCCCGCTTCTCATAGTCTGATCGCGAAACAAAAGAATGGTGTCAGAAATATCATCTACTTGTGCATGGTTAGACTTCCTGCTGAGCTAATGAAGATGAATGGATAGATGGTTCAATGCACGCCCCAGTATTCAGGAACTTTGGGCAGTTTTGAGGCCATTTGCATGGTGGAACAGATGGAACCGGTACTCCATATACCATTTCATGATTGATGCAAAGGAATTGAAGTGCCAGAAAATCCATGTGCCATGGAATCAGGATTTTAACATAAACTGGAAAAAACAGTCGCACCCCTCTTTTTTTCTGGGTGCCCATAAGTGGTACCATTTCCTCTCACAACGACAACACAAATCTTGTAGGACCCACGAAACTTTGTTCCTCAGGGCATGAGGTTCCAAGCCTAAGTTCCATGAGTTCTGCAAACTTCAACAATGCACACGGGCCGGTTCACCTAATAGATATCAATTATGGAGGCGCATATTTTTGCTTCAAGATCGAATTCTTACACTTATCAGAATTTAAATGAGTGGGTACGTAACGGAATGAAGAGAATGGCAAAATGAGAGCCAGAAAACGAAACGAGATGCCTACCTTCGCAAATGACAGAGCTAGGGGAGGGCTCGAGGCATCGTCGTGCTCGATCGTCAAAACTCCAGCTCCCCGGCCACCGGATTCCGATTCCAATCCATCCATATACAACCTCTTTCGGACTAAAACTCGAAAGAAACCACGCAGAGATCACTACCAAATTCAAGTAATTGAGAAACCCACACACACACGCTCACAAAGTTACCTCTGGAACCATTTATCTCCCTGGTTGTGAAATCCTTGAAGAAAGAGCAAGAAGAAGATCGATACAACGAAGCCATCAGAGAGAGAGAGGTCCGGGGGGGGTAGTAAAAAAGAGGGCGAGTTTTTCAAATTCGTTCTCTTTTTCAAATCTTCGCCCATTCGCGCCAAGCAACGAAAACCGCGGGAGACGTTTCTTTTCTTACGCATGTGGCACACTTTACTGGCTCCATTATATGACCAAGTACCTTGGTGCATGTTATTGTGAGATGACATTTGTGTTAACGGGTGAGTCTACATAATGAAAACACTAAAATGATATAGTTTTTGTTAAGATAACTTTAGCATAATAGGTTCTAATCTTATGAAAATAAAGAATTTATGTAGTTGACCTCATCTCGTATGAGAAAAGGATTAGTTGGTGTAGTATGTGTGTATATTTGTCTAGGACTTGGGAATCTATATAACTAAATAGTTATGTCTCTTCTTTGTTATTGAGTAGTTTAAATATGAAGACATCTTATGGTTCGTCTTTGGTCGATGATATTTTTCCTTGATTTATTGGGATTTTATGGTTTTTGTTATTCACTTGAGTGCAAGGAAGAAAAAGAAGAAAAAGTAGCCCGTATTGTATCGAATGATGTGGGTCCTCTACGATTCTTACAATAATTTCTCAATGTACACTCTTGTTTCCAAAGTTTTCACCACAATCCAAATCATCCTACTGGGTTTTGCTTGAATCATAATCCCATTCGAGTACCTGGCTTGGATTCATTTCTTTAAGCATGTTTTGGGTCTAGGTTGATGACCCGTTAAAATACTTGGACCACATTGAGCTGACCTGACCTTGATCTGATCCATTGACAGCATATCTTTACAGATGATGGCCCATTAACATTCTCACTTACAAGAATGTTCAATTTTAACAGGAAGCAATTCATTAGATGTTTGAGTTTGTGAATGTGCTTTTAAAATTATAACTAATGGTCTCCATGGATTTGATTAGTTTTGTACCATGAGTTTTTCTTCTTCAAATTTTAATATATTATCAACTCTTGGTGAGTGTGACATGACAAATGAATGTTGTTGGACATAGGTGAGTGTGTTATCATCTGCACCCATGAAGATAGTCTGTATAAGCATGGTGTAGTTGGCAAATAACATGAAAAATAGACAATGATATGTGTATTCATCTTGAACAAAAAATTAAATAAATCATTGTTTTATTAAACATTGTAGATATATATATATATATATATAGAGAGAGAGAGAGAGAGAGGATCCACATATTCAACTCTAGGAAGAGAAAAGTAGAAAAGGTTTTACCTTCAAGCCTCCAAGAATCAACGTCATAGCACTTAAGAACACATGGATAGCAGCTAATATGAAGATAAAAATATGTAGCTCATGTACCGCTTTATAAGAAAATAACTGAGCCTGGCCCTAGTTGTGAAGAAATTCACAAATTACCAATTTCTATGAACAGGTTCATATGAATTATTAAGTTTATTGAAAATATATGAATCATGTATTTAAAATAGCACTATAAACAACAACCACAACCAAGTCTTTCTCACACTAGGTGGAGTTGCCTACATAGATTCTTTGACGCAGTATTATGCAATCTTGTGTCATATCAATACTATATAGGAGTATATACATATAACAAAATAAACCATTATACTTAATTAATGTGCACCTTGCAAGCAAGTCAAATGGGAAAAAATAGAAATAAACAAAACTCACCTAGGTTTTTGAATTAACACTACTACTTGCAAACCCAAAAACTTAGCTTGCTAAATATTCTCTATAAACTATGGCACTTATGATTTGAGAAGTAAACCCATCTTGTACTCCGCCCAAATGTCAGGTTCATAGATCCCACAAGATGCAATGGTGCTCATATTTCTAAGTTCCATTGTATATAAAAAGTGGAACTTGTTGTTGACATGATACTATTGTTCTATATGCTCAATTTAAGGTAAAAACTTTAGTTGAGAGGTGGACCGCAAGAACTGAACCCAGAAGTTTCGGATGGAAACCCAAACGTCTTCTCTCTCATGTTGATATCTCACTTCGCATGAAAACTGAACTAGAATCAAACATGAAAACATTAGTTTTTATATCATAGTTACAAGTCCACATGAGTGTAAGCTTGTGGTTTTAGTTCATTGACTTACTTTCAACATGAGTGGACGTTTGTAGTTTTAGTTCAATGACTTGCTTTCATGAATCAAACACACCTTAAGGGTTGTTTGACACAAATGTTTGATACTAGGAAACTCAAAACTATATTTTTAGTACTTTTTTTAATCAAACACGAGCTTTGGTGTGCAACTTCATACCCGATTACAAGGTCCATCAACAGCCCAACCCTGGGGATGGGCTGATGAGCACCAACTCTGTTGTCTCAACCTCGACAACAAACACCCCCTTAAAGTAAACCGGCACCGCCGAAGTTCAATTATATTTCCAGTTTCGGTTTGGCCCCACTAACCCAGTTTAGTTGGGGTTCGAACATTCAGCCCAATTACAAACCTATAATCTATTTTGTATGAAAATACTGCAGTAATGTTTTGTTGTTTGTGATGTTTCGTCTCGTGTTATTTCTTCTTTTTGGTCTTGAAATTCTTGATGAATTTGGGTATGCACCATTGAGTGGAGCTCCAACGAGAAACGTCGATTGAGCTTGTATCAGTTTCATACGTCAGTAGCCTGTCTATCCAAATTTCTTCTGTATTAAGTCATTTGCTCCTCTTACCTCTTGTTTCTTCTAATTGAGAACTGATGCTTGTTTCGACCGAACTATTTTTCGAGGATTGTTTGTACGTAGGTCATGAAGGCCCAACGTATCATCATATCATAAGGGGATTTGACTCTTGATATTCGAAGGTGGTGATTTCATCAAAATATTTCTTCTACTATTAATGAGCTAAAGTAAACGGTCTATCAGATGATTGGGACTCCTCATATCCCCATAAATTTTGTGATGTACGAGCGAGAAACAAACCTTTGGGAAACTTTTTCTCTTCATATCTTTTGTTTAGGGTTCATTATAAAAAGGATTTGTTTCTCGTAATTAGCAATCACATTGTTGGATAGACAATTTTGAAGTGCTTCATATTTCTGCGACTTTTGATAGCAGTTAGGTAGTAAGAGAAATTTCTCAAGCTTCAAACTTTTCTGCATTCATTTTGACTGTTTTTCTATTGTATACTTGCTCAGTCTTAATCAATGTTCAGCCTTGACTTGCATGACTATTTACAACTTTGCTGTTGGTGAACTTTATTCTTGATTCTTGCCAAATCCATCATCACTTTATCCATGCTTCATTGCTGCCTTGATTCACTTTTGTCTGCGGTTGAGCAGACCCTTGTAGGTCCCTATTGTCTGGGTTGAATCCATCATGACGCGACAAACCACGGTTCAGTCATGCCACTGTGTATCCTGAATCATGTTTCTTCTTGAAAGAAAGACCCATACAGGAAACCCCCTCTTAAGAATATATTGTGTAAACTAGCTCTTCCAGATATGGAGTTCGCCCGTGCTGTAAATAATGTCATAATGCAGTATGCTAGCTACTTATTTCAGCTCAAAATCTACTCCAACTGCTTTTGAAATCATCCTCCAGATACAAAGTTTGTCCATGCCGTAAAACTTATTATATTTGGTTGACACAAGTTTGTAGTTGAACACGATTTATGTTTAGAGGTGCTCAAAGTTACGTCAGTATGAGCTTTCAGGGAATTATTACTTGTTTCATATCAAATAGCAAAGGATGTCAAGTTGGGCAGCTTCCGGTACCCTATAGAAGTGAAGAGATAATAAACAATACCGGAACTATCTTATACCAAGGGCTTTGATGCCATTTTTGTGGCTTCACCTGGATTGAGTTACCTTTACATAATTTCATTTGAAAAAATGCTGCTTCTTGAATTAGTCTTGTCATCAAATTGGATATTATTTTCCCTTGCTTGTCTGTTCTTGTATTTTCCCTTTTTCTTCCGGTGATTCTTCCCTTACCGTGTAGTTTTCAATGTGGCAGGAGCTAATTTTGGAAGATGTCGAAGTTGGAGGCTAAATTCTTAAAGTTTTTGAAAATTGTTGAAGTCGGATTCAAGACACGAAGCAGGACGCCTGCGCTATATCTCAAGTTGGGTTACAGTCATGAGGTGGAATTGGCTGTTCCACCTGCTGTACGTATCTTTTGTTTTTAAACCCAATATAGTTTGCTGTACTGGGATTGATAAACAGAGGGTGTCTCAGTTCACCGCAGCCGTTTGCAGCTGTAAACCTCCTGAAGTTTACAAAGGCAAGGGAATCATGTATGTTGATGAAGTCATAAAGAAAAAAGCAGGGAAGAAATCCAAGTGATTGTTAAAATGACTTCTGAAGATATTAGAGGCTGATTCCAAGAGATTGATGTGGCTATAATTAGTCAAGTCAGCATTTCATCTCAGGTCATTTGCACTCACTTGATCTGAAACGAAGCACAGTTTTGTCCATGGTGAGCTGAGCCAAACGCACTCTTCATGTTTCGCGCTGTTAAGGTGATCAACCGAGCATGATTTAGTGAGCGACGAGCTGAGCTTAGGTGCGAGCAGCTGGGTTCATTCACCAGCATTACATGGGGTCGATGACTTTTGACTGGTTAAGTCTTGATGACACGTCCTGACTGTTCAACCAACACCCGAACTGTCGAAGGGTGATCCTGGACATGGCCAGTTCTGAACGGGCCCGTGGTTTCAACCGAAACTTAACCGATCCAGGAACCGAAACTGCCAGACCTGAATCTGGAACCAAGGAGGACCCAGTTCGGTTCCAGCTTATGTGCAACTGGAACAGTGCTGAAACCTAAATTTTCAATATATTCTCGGTTCCAAACTGTTTAGAACCTAAACCGAAACCGAAGGTTCCAAATCAACACCGAAACCGGTTGGATACTTCGATTCCTGCTTCCAGGCAATGCATGTCTAGGTAACACTAGTATCTTAATAAAAATAGGTTTTTCAAAATTCATAATCATTATTCTACATGTCTGACTTATTTAGTGGTAAAAATGTTTTTTTTTTGGAAGAATAGAGAGCCAAAGCCAGATGCATGCACACCACGGGTATCAAACTCATGGCCTTCAACTAGTGTCTCGACCCCATAGCCAGGTGACTATTATTGCTCTTCGCCTGAGAGAAAAGCATTTTTCTAAAAAAAGAGGAAGAGAATGCTTCATGTTTTAAGCAGTTAAATCTATTGTGTTTTGTTTTACAATTTTACGTTAAAACATATAAAGCCCATTTTTGCATATTTTTTAAGTAGGTGTTCCAACAACGAAACAGTTCATAGATTCTTCATAAATTCTGTTGTTTCAATACAAGGTGATAATGTATTTAAGGCTGACGTGTTCAATTCTATCATACAGAATCCACCGTATTCGCGCAGTACCACCAGCGCAACGAAGAGGGGTCGCAGGTAGGTTCTCGCACTCGCAATAGGTGTCACTGTAAATCTGTGGCTAGAAGTCTTGGACATGTGTTGAGAGAGCTCTCCCCACAAAACCTTCCAACTTGGCATGATGCTGACCCGGAGAGAGAGAGAGAGAGCTTGTGTAGGGTCCAGTGGACCCGAGATTGAATATCTCTTATCTGCAAAATTTGAGGGTAGGTTTTATTCTTGCCGACTTTTTTCGCGTTTATTTACTTGTGGGTTTATTCAGTGGCTGTGATACTGCAGAATCCATTGTTATCCACTCTATGAAGTGAATGCAGACCGACCCGTTATTGCGATCCCAACTCCTTTCTTTTTGGAGCGCAACTAATTGTTGGTACACTTTCTTTGACCCTTTTTCCCGTGCGCACTTTCCTTCGATATTGATTTTGGCAATTCCTGGTTCATGGCTTAATATCATTACATGCAATAGGCCTCTATTTTAAAAGCCGGCATAGATATCTTTTACTAAAACGAAGGCAAAAGAGTTTTATATGATTGTGTACTATGTTGTTCGTGTGAATTTATCTGACTGATTGAGTAGATATGCTCGTGGGATGTGTTTATCGGTAATAGATATTATTAGTAGGTTTAAACTGATGGGTGTCTGCGTTTTTTAACCATTGGATTGATTTTGCTAGTTTTAACTTGAATTCGTCAAATGGGTGCATGGTCATCGATTTTGTAAAAAGGTTGCTTTTTAAAGATAAAATTTAGGCTATAAATGGTAAAAATATTATTGTTATTATCAAGCCTTCTAGGGAGAAGGGGTAGCTTTTGCCTTGCTTGAGATTGTATTACGGCCAACGTGATGGCGAGAAACAGGGTAAATGTGGTGGTCATTGTTCGACTTACGTTTTCAATGGCTCTTTTTCGTAATCGCATTGATTTCTCACTTCCTGACGTAACTTGTGCTCATGCGTTACGCTTGGCGCTTCTCGTTCCTCTTCTTCCTTCATATATTCTGCTGCTGTAATCGCTGTAGGTGACTTGTCAAGGGCACTGGAATTTCTCGCCCACTTTTTTCTTTCCGTGCTCTTTTTAATGATTGGAAGTTTTGGAGTTACTTAGCTTCATGCTCTATAAGACTGCATGTTGCTTATTTGAGGAATCTAACTCTCCTGTGAATAGTGTACTTCTTTAACAGTTCTATAAAATTGTTGATGGTTTGGATCTATTTGTCCATGCGGTCTTTCATTTTGGCTTCTTCTTTTGATGTTTTTTCTTTTTACATTTGGAATCTTGCTCCCTGATTCAACATTGCCAGTAGATGTGGTTCAAATCACACGTGAAGGAGTAAAATCCGTTAATACGTTGGAACTGAGATTGTTCTGATTATCACCACAATCTCTTTCACTCCTTGTTGTTCATCAGTTTCTGAGTAGCATTTGTTTTTAACACCTGACAAACATGTATCTGGTAATGCAGAAATTTTCAGTTGGCGGCATTAAAAATTTGCCAGAATGACGGCAAAGGCCTTAGACTATGAATCTATAAATGAAAATGTGAAAAAGGTTGCCTATGCTGTCAGAGGCGAGCTATATCTTCGGGCTTCTGAGCTTCAGAAAGAGGGGAAGAAGGTATGTTCCTGCATTTTATGGTTCCTCTCACACTCCACATTAGTCTTAAAACTTCATATCAGGCTCATATTTTATCTTAATGCCTTGAGTTGACTATTCCAACAGCATCTTCCGCATTTTCTTGTTTCTTGTTTGTTAATTCCTATCAAAAGGTTGATGTTTCATACACATGGTTCTGATTCATGGAAAAGCGTCCCAATTTTGTCTCAGAAATGCATTGATTTTGAAAAGATATCCCTTAGATAAGAAAATTTATTCGGAAGGGTTGTCACTTGAAATATAAACTAGATATACAATGGAGTTTCTTGCATTGAAGATTTGAAGTAATTCATGCAGCTCTCATGCACCTACCCATATACATCTGTACATTGATTGCAGTAATTTCTGCTGAATAAAATGTCTGTGGTGTCCTGATAACGAGTGAATTGTTTTTTATGCTTTATCAATGCTCATAAGTGATCATGGAACCTACAAATCCCTTTGTTCCTCTGAAAAGTACTTTCTTTTTGAAGGTGTTCTAGATGCTCCACTGATTTTCTATTACTTGTGTTGTAATATTATTTATTAGCTATAGTTATCTGGATCGGATGATGTAAATTTTGTCTATGATATTTACTTCATTATTTCTGGGTAGTAACCCCTTGTCATAGACCTTGGGCTCCCTCTGTATAACTTTGTCATGATTCGTATTGGTTCTTGGAATATCGGAACATTATCCGGTAAGCTAATGGAGGTGGTAGATACTATGATTCGGAGAAAGATTCATATTCTATGTTTACAAGAGACAAAATGGGTTGGAGAAAAAGCAAAGGAGATAGAGGATACAGGTTTTAAATTATGGTACTCAGGTAAAGAAAAGGCTCGAAATGGAGTTGGTATTATCATAAATAAAGATTTAAAGGATAGTGCAGTAGACATACAACGATATGGTGACTGAATCATGACATTGAAATTAGTGTTAGGAGCAGAGGTTTTGAATATAGTTTGTGCTTACGCACCCAAAGTAGGACTAGAAGATAGTATAAAGACAGCTTTTTGGGAAGAGTTAGATAAGGTGATTCAAAAGATTCCACAAAGGGAGATGATTTGTTTAGGAGGAGACTTAAATGGACATGTCGGTAAAGAGGCATTAGGATATCAAGGTATTCATGGAAACTTTGGTTTTGGAGATATAAATGAGGAAGGTAGGGAGATTTTAAATTTTGCTATGTCATTTGATCTCTTTATAGTCAATACAATCTTCAAAAAATGAGATGAACATTTAATTACTTATAAGAGTGGCTTATCACAAACACAAATTGATTACTTTATTTGTAGAAAAAAAGATAGAGCGTGTTGTAAAGATTGCAAGGTAATTCCAGGAGAAAGCTTAACCACCCAACATCGACTTTTAGTTATGGACAAAGAAGAAAAGAGTGCATTGAGCTATTCAGACTAAATGGTGGAACCTCAAAAGCGAGAAAGAAGATATATTTAAACAGAAAGTCCTTCAAGGAGATGTTTGGAATTATGTTGGTACACCCTGTGATATGTGGAACAATATGGCTATACATATTAGGAAAGTTGTGAAAGATGTGTTAGGGGTATCTAAGGGAGGTGTACTGACACAAAAAGAATCTTGGTGGTGGAGTGAAGTAGTACAAAATAAAATCAAGGCAAAGAGGGCATGTTACAAATTACATTATGCTAAGAAAACTAGTGAAACTTTAGAGGCTTATAAGAAAGCAAAGAAGGAAGCGAAAAAGGCCGTGAGTGAAGCAAAAGCTAAAGTTTGGGAGGACTTATATAAAAAACTCAACTCAAAAGAGGGTGAAAGAGATATTTTTAGGATAGTTAGTTTGCTAGAGATAAGAAAACTAAAGATCTTAATTATGTTAAATACATCAAAGACGAGGATGAAAAAATTCTAGTGGCAAATGATGATATAAGAAATAGATGGAAAAACTATTTTTATAATCTTTTTAATGAAAATAAAGATGTTAGTATTAGCTTAGGAGAGTTAGCCAAATCAAAAAAGTATATAAACCACAATTTCTACCGACATATTCAAAAGAATGAAGTCAAAGAAACTCTTAAACATATGAAGGGTGGTAAATCGGTAGGACCTGATAATATTCCTATAGAAGTTTGGAAAATACTAGGAGAAATAGGAATTACTTGGCTCACAAGACTATTTAATGAAATATAGAAAAACCAAAAGATGCCCGAGGAATGGAGAGCAAGTACACTTATACCCATATATAAGAACAAGGGAGACATTCAAAATTGTGCGAATTATCGAGGTATCAAATTAATGAGCCATACTATGAAATTATGGGAAAGAATTATCGAACGTAGGTTAAGACAAGTATCAAGTACAACAGAGAACCAATTTGGATTCATGCCAAGAAGATCTACTATTGAAGCGATTCACCTTTTGAAACGTCTTATGGAACATTTTAGAGCAAAAAAGAAAGACCTTCACATGATATTTATTGATATAGAAAAAGCTTATGATAGGGTACCGAGGGAGGTTCTTTGGAGAACTTTGGAAAAAAGAGGTATCCCATAGACATATATTAACCTTATAAGAGACATGTATGATGGTGCAAAATGTGAGGACTCATAAAGGAACAACAAACTTCTTTGAAGTTAATATTGGGTTACATCAAGGATCAACTTTAAGTCCATACTTATTTATAACGGTGATGGATGAGTTAACAAAACATATTCAAGATGAAGTACCTTGGTGTATGTTA
Source organism: Brasenia schreberi (assembly GCA_036023115.1). Classification (NCBI taxonomy): domain Eukaryota; kingdom Viridiplantae; phylum Streptophyta; class Magnoliopsida; order Nymphaeales; family Cabombaceae; genus Brasenia; species Brasenia schreberi. The sequence continues at coordinate 4,527,794 of JAYKKT010000078.1, read as the reverse complement.
TTTGCAGATGACATTGTATTAGTGGAGGAGTCTAAAGAAAAAGTTAATATAAAATTGGAACTATGGAGAAAAACATTAGAAAGCAAAGGCCTCCGACTTAGTAGAACAAAGACAAAATATATGGAATGTAAGTTTGATCATTTGGTTACCTAAGAGGACATAGAAATTAAAATTGGCACACATTGCATTCCCCAAAAGGAAAGTTTTAAATACCTAGGGTCACTTTTTCAGAGTGATGGAAGAATTGATGGAGATGTTATGCATAGAATTAATGCTGGTTGGTTAAAATGGAGAGGAGCATTAGGTATTCTTTGTGATAAGAAGATACCATTAAAATTAAAAGGTAAATATTATAGAGCAGCAATTAGGCCTGCCATGTTTTATGGTTATGAGTGTTGGGCAGTTAATCATCAACATGTACAAAAGATGTCAGTGACAGAAATGAAGATGTTGAGATGGATGAGTGGTCATACAAGAAAAGACCGTATACATAATGAGGTTATTAGAAACAAATTAGGAGTGGCACCAATAGAGGATAAAATGAGAATATCGTTTAAGATGGTTTGGACATATAGAAAGAAGATCAAAATAAGAACCTGTAAGAAGGTTAGAAAAACTAAATTTGGAAAGTATTAAAAGAGGTAGAGGAAACTAAATTTATAAAGTATTAAAAGAGGTAGAGGACGACCACAAAAGTGTTGGAAAGAAACAATATAGAATGATCTAGCTTATTGTGAGTTAACTGCTAACATGGCACACGATAGGGATATGTGGAAACAAAGAATCCATGTAGCCGACCCCGTGTAGTATGGGAAAAGGCTTAGTTGTTTATGTTGTTAATGCTTGGTTTGGGAGTTTAAGGGCACAAATCTATGAAATGAGAGAAGAAGCTTTGGGATTGAATGACTCTTAAAATATAAGATAGAACAATGTCTGTTTTCTTTTCTATGCTGTACTTTTGGTGGTTCTTGGTGTGGTAGGATCATGTTTAAACATTCACGTTTATATCTTGGGATGTTCCTTCACAAGCTTATGATACAAGTATGACTTTTATGGTTCTGTGGTTATAGGATTCTCAGCCTTAAATGTGGAGATTGAGTATCCTTTTCAACCATTGCGAAGAAACACCTTTCTTTGTGAAGGATGAAAGGGATAGAAGGTGTCTACCCTGATAGTTTCCCAGAAATACGTAATGAACCTAGCCTGGTATTCTACACAGAATTAGCCTTTCAAACAAGTAAAAGGTGGTGATGAATGATTTAACACTCGTCACAGTTCAAACTTCATAGTCTGAGATATCAAAATATGCATGCTTTGTCAATCTTCCTAATTGGTTCATTGTCACCTAGTGATCTTTCTGTATCAATTATGTCCTTTAGCGGTTTCTCGTTCTGAATTTTCTACACACAAAGTCTATTCTCATGATCCCTTTTGCCTGCAGATTATTTTTACAAATGTTGGAAATCCACATGCTTTAGGGCAGAAGCCACTTACGTTCCCTCGTCAGGTTAATTAGCACTGCCTTCTTTACTTTTGTCTGGATATTATTCTTTTCTTGGATGTTTCTTGTTTATAGAATTTTACTTGTTCGCAATTCAAGCTTTAACCTAAAGAATGGAGTACCTAGCATTCACCTGCATGATGTCTTTGTGCGATAAAAAATTATAACATTTCATTGAATCTTGTTCAGTTTTTCTATTCTGTTCTATGCCCTTTAGTTTATGTTCTTTGAGGTAAGAACGGATTAACTAATTTATACCACTTTTTTTTTTACTTTTCATTTCATATCCACATGGGCATCTTCTTTTTTTCCAGTTTAAATAAGAAATATATCTATTTGACAGCATCTGCTTCAGGTAATTCAAAAAGTCGTCACTTTCAGGTGATAGCATTATGCCAAGCTCCATTTTTGATGGATGATCCGAATGTGCGACTTGTATTCCCTGCTGATGCGATTGCAAGAGCAAAACATTATCTTGCACTGACTTCCGGCGGCCTAGGTATAACATGAAATGTGGAAATGGTTTCTCGGTTAGTTATGCAGTTCAGGATCTTGAGATATAGTCTTGTGGAGGTTGTTGTATGATAAGTATCCCAACATCATGATTCTTTGATTATTATGTTCAATAGGTGCTTACAGTGATTCAAGGGGTCTACCAGGAATAAGGAAAGAGGTGGCAGAGTTTATAGAAAGACGTGATGGATATCCAAGGTTCTCAAGATTTGTTTTGCACGCCTTTTCTTCAAATTATTTTTTTTTGAAAAATTGACCCTAGGTATTTAAAACATTCTTTGTGAGGGATGCAATGTGTGCTAATCTTAATTTCTATGTCCTTTGAAGTACTCAAATGATCAAACTTATATTCCATATATTCTGTCTTTGTTCTACTAAGTCGGAAGCCTTTTCTTTCTAACGTTTCTCTCCATAGTTCCAATTTCCTATTAACTTTTTCCTTAGACTCATCCACTAACGTAATATCATATGCAAATAACATACACCACGGTACTTCCTTGAAGATGTTTTGTTAACTCATCAATGACCAATATAAATAAATATAGACTTAAAGTTGATCCTTTATGTAACCCAATATTAACTTCTAAGGAGTCAGTCATTCCTTCATGAGTCCTCACACAAGTTTTTGCACCATCGTACATGTCTCTTATAAGATTTATGTATGTCAATGGGATAACTCAATATAAGATTTATGTTGTATATTATGCTTAGTAAATTTTAAATTCTGTGTCACTTAATCTGGCCTATTTGTTGGCAATATTGATACCGTTCAGTGATCAGATAGGCTATGTACCAAATACAAGGAACATGATTCTTGTGTGTTGCATTTTCCTTATAAGGGATCGTGTGGGTATTGTTGAGTTCTTCTTTGACGATGCTTTGCATTTCTTTAGATATGTTGCTCTCTCTTTGCAAGAGCTTCAAATCAGATGATTTTTTTTCTTTCACCTGTTGTAGTGATTCAGAGCTCATATATCTCACTGATGGTGCTAGCAAAGGAGTAATGCAGATTTTGAACACCACAATTCGTGATAATCAAGATGGGGTAAAGTTTCTGACTTAAATAGAAGAAGTATCTCTTTTAAAAGATACTAACATGGCTAAAAATGTATTCCATCTTCAAGAGAATATGACCTTGAACTGCAGCTTCTAATGGGAACCCCTGTAACCCTGTTCTAGTGGTTAATCTACATAAAATTCAAGCTCATGCTCATTGTCTGGGTAGTCTCTTAAAGAACTGGAGATGTACCGTCTACCGAGTCATATGTACTGTTTATTGAGTCTAGCTAATTCACGTTCTCAAACCTCCAACAAATTCTTCATTTAGGGCGTGTTTGATTTGTGTTGCCAGGCCCCTCGTACTAGAACTGCAGACCTTGACCCACATGGGTTTGTAACCATGGACCATATTGAAGCTTAGGTTTTCATGCAAGAAAGGGTAGCAACACGAGAGGAAGAAAGTGCCTGAGTTTTCATGTGAAGCCACTGGGTCTAGTTCTTGTGGCCCACATCTCTCTTGGTGCCGAAGTTTTTGACTTAAATTGAGTCTTTCGTACCACAGATCCACGCCTGCGACGGGTTCCATGTTTGATGCACAACGGAACTTGGAACAGTGAGCACAAGGTCCAGTTCCCTTCGAACCTTGTATCAGACACACCCTTGGGGGTTGAAGAACCTTAGAACTTCTGGTTCTATGGTTATCATTGATGATCTACATGAAAATGTTCAGCCATATGTTCCGAGTATAAAATCCATAAAAAACTGAAACAAGTAGCGGTCTTAGTTAATATGACGACAGATAATCATCACGTAATGAAAGAATTCCTGACGTGATATAACATGTCCTATAGTATTCAGATAGTAATAGCAACTTGCATGATGCATTTCATAACTGTCCGGTACAATCAGATGTAAGAATGCAATAAACAATGATTGCCTGTGCCCTTACTTTGATCAGCCTTATCATAGGCTCGTTGTTTCTTATGGTGCTGAATTAGGTCTATACATTCCTTACCTTGGAAAAATTATGTCTTTGCAGATTCTTGTTCCAGTTCCTCAATATCCTCTTTACTCAGCTGCCATTTCATTGTATGGTGGTTCCCTTGTCCCATACTACCTGGACGAGTCAGCCAACTGGGGCCTTGACATAGAAAATCTGCGACAGGCAGTAAAAGAAGCTCGATATAAAAGAATAACTGTAAGTGTGCTTATGCTAATTTTCAGTGGAATAACAGACATGCTTACCTAATTGGGAATACAGATACCAACCTCATCAAGTGCCTTCCTAGTTTTAAAAGGGATGGTAATTATGACTCGACATCAGCGGTATGAGCTTGAGTTGGAAACTGTGATCACAAATCCTCTCTCGATCTGCTTTATTATACATATGATGTATTTGATCATGCTATAGATGTGAATTCCATAATATCTTGTAATAACTTGAGACTTATCTTCATATAAACATATGTGCAGACATAACTGCTAACCGGGTTTCTACTGCAGCAATGTTTACTTTTTCAATTACTGGAAATTTTACATTGCACCAAGCATAATGTGAAAGGGATACCACTCTTTTTCATTTTTATTGCTTCAAACATTCCAAACAAATTTTAGTTTTTTTTGCTTTCCCTAGCTCTACGGTTTCACATATTGCTCTTGCTGCCTTTTCAATTAACCTTATTTCTGCTATTTGATGATCTTTCTCTGAAATTGTTCACGCTTTTGGCAATTTTAGGTTCGAGCTATGGTTATCATTAATCCAGGAAACCCAACGGGCCAGTGCTTAAGTGAAGCTAACCTGCGGGAAGTGGTGCATTTCTGCTTAGCTGAGAATCTGGTCTTGCTTGCTGATGAAGTATATCAACAAAATATTTATCAAGATGAGCGTCCATTCATAAGTGCAAAGAAGGTGTGCTTATCATCATAGCTTCAGTCATTAATTTACTGACGTGCTCAACTTGTAAACGTTCTTTCTCTTGTTCGCAGGTTCTTCTGGACATGGGTCCGCCCACAAGTAAAGAACTCCAACTTATATCATTCCATACAGTGTCAAAGGGCTACTGGGGTGAATGCGGACAGCGTGGAGGATACTTTGAGATGACAAATATCCCTCCAAAGGTTCTTCACTATATATCTTTTATGATAAAAATGTTTTATTCCTAAATCATTTTTCACGCAATCAGTGTACCAAAAACTTCTTGGTTATTTTTCCATTTTTTGTAATATGGAATCCATTTTCTTTTTTCTCTTCAGAAAGACGTCCTGCGTCCTTCTAAAGAAAAGAGGCCTTTATTTGGTATACTTATTTGTGTTTTGTTTGTTTCTTTGCTTCTTTGATGCTTGGAGCAGACTGTTGATGAAATTTACAAAGTTGCATCAGTATCTCTCAGCCCCAATGTTCCTGGGCAGATATTTGTAAGTCAAATCCACACTACAATATATGTTCATTAAATCATTTTAATATCATTTCTCTTTTGATTATTGTTTACTTGCTGTGTTGTAAATTGTAATTAGCGTGTCAATGACACACCTATTTATAAAATGAAGATGCTACGGATGGACATATTTCTTGTGTCTTACAAAGTTCGGATTCTGCATTGCAGTTAGGACTGATGGTTAATCCGCCCAAACCAGGAGACATCTCATACCTGAAATATCAACAAGAGAGGTAGAAAGCAACATCTCTGTGTGTGCATGTTTGTGTGTTTGCATGTGTACATGTGTGTGAAGCTGTAGAGCCTACTGCACGAGGGCCCCGGGTGTCCAGTGCAGATCCTGATAAGAGGCTGAATCAGTCTCTAATATAGCTACTGTCCCTAAAGAACTCAGCAAGCTGCTTTGCTGCATGAGCTACATGTAGCTTTGCTTAACAACCTTGTTATCCAAAGGAAAACTTGCTATGGATTTGCTGAGAAGGCTTTCTCAAGTTCGAATGCAAGCTTATCAACTGACAGGGAATTGTTGTTCTTAGGACACTTTGATGACCTTGGAATAATCTTTAGGTACTTCAACCAAAATTTCAGTTTGTTGGTCGTGTCATTGGCCAATTAAATGACCAGAAAGAACCCATTTTTCAATGTCATTCACGGAGTCATTTTTATCGCTGTTTTCTGGTTACACCTTTTGGTTTCGCATCTGGGTTCCCTGATAATATTCGGTTGCCAATTATAAAATGGTGCAGCAAGGCGATTCTTGAATCTCTGAGGAGAAGAGCACACATAATGACTGATGGATTCAACAGCTGCAGAAATGTCGTGTGTAATTTCACCGAAGGTTCTCTCTCTCTCTCTCTCTGAGCCGGAGTTCCTATTCACGTGTGGTTCATCTAATAACTTCATATCATGATCGCAGGAGCCATGTATTCATTCCCGCAAATACGTCTACCACCTAGAGCAATTGAAGCTGCAAAGCAAGCAGGAAAGGTGCCGGATGTCTTCTACTGTCTCAGACTTTTGGAAGCGACTGGTATCTCAACCGTTCCTGGTTCTGGCTTTGGTCAAAAAGAAGGGTAACCAACCTTTCAGACAATTTGGAGTTCAGTTTCCTTTTTCGACTTCACTGTACTATCAATCCAAATAATCAAAGAGATGTGTGCATTAAAGAAATCCTCTCACCAATTGCTTCAGGACATTGTTGAATGTCGTTATCTCTTTAATTATTTTTAATCATGATAATGCAAGTATTCAGCATGATAGATGCAAGATGTTTTGATACATGTACAATTCGTTTTGGTTCAGGAATGTGAAATTCATGGTAAGCGGTTTGTGATGCAGGGTTTTCCATTTGAGAACTACGATCTTGCCCTCAGAAGAAGACATGCCTCAGATTATGGCTAGTTTCAAGAAGTTCAATGATGAATTCATGGAGCAGTATGAAGATTTTAGGAGCTATTCAAGAATTTAAGAAGCAAGTAGTTTAAATTTATGTAATTTCAATGTGCTTGATCTTTAAGCCCTGCAAATTCATGTTTAGCTAATAATATGTAATCTTGTCACATAAATTTGTGGGTTCCTCTGTGACTGCACGCATCAAATGCAATCGTACAGAAATTCATCCATATCAAGCTGAAATAAGAATAACGTGAATGCAGTATTACTTAAATTTGCTGCTTTGAGCTTTTGCCTGATTTATGTGTTGTCATGGATTTCATTTGCATTGTTCAGCGAATTCTACATGGTAGGTGCTAACCATTTCGGTACCATTGTAGTTCATTAGTCTCGAACGATTGATTTCGCATTGAGGAAGCTGAAAGAAAAAAGAAGAAGCTGGTAAATGCGGTAAAGGATTTGCCTAAACTCTTCCTGCATTTCTCTAATACTTAGATCACGCTTGGAGGAGTTGAAAGCAGCTCGAATAAACCTCGAAGTCTAGGACAGTCACCCCGAGACCCTATACATTATCAAAGAGATATAGCTGCAACCGAGAATGATTTTGTTACTGGTGCAAGAGGGAAAAAGCTGATTAGAAACTCTGGGCAACGACCTTAGATATTTTCTTTGATTTGTTTTTGGTCTCTAAGTGAATGGATTCTAAATAGTATTTCTTGGGTTTTTCCATAATTTTTATTATTTCAAATATCTTAAAACAACACCACATACACAAGTATGTGTTGCTAAGTACATTTCTTTAGTGATTTTGTTAATATTCAACAATAAAGACTAATAACATTATTAACTTGTGTTATTTCTGGTTTTCGCTCGTTCTATAAATCTAGCATACTCAAAGCAGGTACAAGGAATCACTGCACTCTAGGCTAGGGTGCCGACTCAGGAATCTTGAAGTGGAATGTCAAAAGTTTGATAACTGGGCGTATACGACCGAGAATGCGAACTTTTCCAGTGACCTGCAATTTTGGTTTAGGAAGCTTTTACTGTAGTTATTGCCTGATAAAATTGTTTGGTAGTGTTGGTCATTGTCCACAGTCCACAGGATGATCATTCTGTCTCCTTGGTTACACCACAGGAGATAGATCTCTCCGACCTTTACAAGTGAGAATACAAGGATTAAAGAAATGCTCACTGATTTTGCTCTCGTCTATTTACATAATTCTGCAGCTAACCTCAGCGATGTGAAACAAGTAACCGTTATATACAACCGTTGAGAACGTTCATATAAAACAGCTTTTCAAACCCGGCTTCCTTCCATCTTCTAAGTATTGAGAAAAAACTTGCGTATAAAAAAATAAGCTATCGCACGGTTTCTTTTATTGGAGAGAGAGAGAGATGCCATCAGATTTGTGAATATCACATATTTCACAACCAACCAACTCTAGTGAATATAAAAGCACTGGTATTCACATTTCTATGTCTTGTGAATATCACATATTTCACAATCAACCAACTCTAGTGGATATAAAAGCACTGCTATTCACAATTCTGTGTCTGTTTTCTGCGAATAGAAGAAAGGCATTAGAAATCCATACGGCTTATGAAATATCTTACAGAGATTCACAAAGGACGAATACGAGTTGTCTCCAAATAGAGTAGAGTACTCAAATGACCTCCAAATACAATGACTTCTTGTCTGTATGACCATCAATCTTTTGCTTGCGGTGGTTGTGATTTATCGTGTGAAGATTTGCCAGTAATGGCTTTTTTCACCTTCCCGAGTGAGTGCTTCACCTTTGATCCAACACTTGACAAAATGTTATGTTTCTTATGTGCTGGTTTCTGATCTGCATCCTTTGAAGCTTCTGCTATAATTGGTGCATTCTGTGCGAATTCGACATGCTTTTGTTCTTCCTCATCTTTTTCTTCTTCAATTTTCTTCCCATGCTCAATATCTGTTTGAACAGAAGCAATCTTTTCATCTGGAGAATCATTTTCAATGCTTGCTGAACGCTCTTCCTCCATGCGTTGTTCTACCATCTCGCTCTTTTCCCCAGGTGCCTTCTGAAGGTCTGATGTTTGTGTTTCCGTTGACATGTTGCGTACTATTATCATGTCTGTTGATGCATCCCTGGTTTGAATCTCCTTTTCAGCAGTGTCAGATTGTGGTATACTTTCAACATGTGGTCTGTCTGTGATATTTGGAGCTATTTCACTGCGTTCCATCTCTTCTTGGTTTTCTCCACTTTCCCTTTCTTTGTTTGTTCGGGCAACGTGGCGCTCCAATTCAATTTCTTTTTCCAAGATGTTGGTCTTGACACTGCTTTCTGAACCTGTAATTCCTTCAATGGTTTCATTATATGTCAATTCATGGCCTCTGTGAACCTTCCCTTCTCTTATTTCGTCATCCTTGTGAGTGTCTGTGACAGATGCAGCTTCCTGAAGCATGTGTTTGTCATCAGTTGGTATTTGATACTCAAGGCTCAGTTTCTCATTTTCATCAGCTGTTTTGATAAGTTTTGGTGGAATCTCGTCTCCTACATCCTTCAGGTTGCTTCTGTCCATGGAGTCGGACATTTCTAAAGAAGAAAATAAATCATCTGTTGCTTTTTCTCCCTCAGAGATTGTCTCGCTTTTGATACCAACTGCTAAACTGGAAGTCTGAAGATTGGTCACGTCTTTTGCTTTCTCTTCATTATTGTCATCATCTGTTGTTTCCTTCATGATCGATGACTTCCTTTGGGATAAGTCTTCCTTTGGAGAATCATAGTTCATATAGGCTTTGTGGGTTTCATGATGCTGGAGTTCAGTAACTAAGGTGGGAACTTCCTGCAGTTTCTGAGTTTCTACCTGCAAGACCTTGCGAGCTATAGAGTCTGCGGCAGATGCACGAAAGGTTTTATTATCAGGCAAACCTTGACTTTCCACATTCTTGCATATGACATTAGTTTCACTAATTTGTTCATCAAGAACTTGACTGGAGGTGCCTACTGGCGTGTCATAAAGTTCTTTCTTCAATATTTCTTTGGTTGAATCTTGTGTCTCAAACTTGATATTAGTATAATCATCTGGATCTCCCTCCTTATTTGGGTTATTTCCATCTGTATGCTCTATTGCACCTGAAGTAGAATGCTTATTCTCCTCGGTTAAGTTTGCAGCAGTTTCAAAATACTTAGTCTGTTGTAAGATTTCTGATTCCGGTTCTGTGTCTGCTGCTTCGTGTGGCAATATTATTTCATCAGTTTTGAGAGTTTCATGTCTTCTTTCATCTATAATGGGGAGAAACTGATTCATGGACAACACACATGGTGCTTGCTCAAGGTCCACGCTAACTTCTCTTGTCATGACTTCCACACCTGCTTCCTGTTCAAAAATAAAGTACCCAGGAGTTGATTGAGCCGTCATCATGTTTATTTCATGCATTCTCGCATATACAATGTCCAAGGTATGGCATCACTGTAGGAAAAAAAGATTTAGGTTTATGAAGTATAAATCCATGTCTTTTCTCTTTTCATTTCTTGGATAAGATTCTTATTCCAAAAATCATCAGAAAGCAGATTTTGGTTATGCAACATATTTCAAAACTGTGCCTGAAACCTCCCCAAAGGCTTGTTGAGTTAACCCATCATAATGACTAAGTCAGGTGGCATCATTGCTCGACATCTGAATGAATATAGAGCATTCAGCTCACACTGAGTCGATTTGGTCAAAGATCAAACCAAGCAACCAAGCTCACTGTGGTTTCATTTGCAGAGTCTTCTGTTTACTTGATTACCTCAAGAGACAGAGCACAATATTGGAGGCCCAACAGGCACTCCAGCTTTTCTTAACAATGCCCCTGCACTCACAGGCAAGTACGTTTTTTGCTGTTTTTACTAGACACTAATGCATGGCGTATTTGAGATTCTCAAAGGAGGATCTTGACTTATTTCTGGCTTTCTTCCTTAGTTTCCTTTTACAATGAAAAAGGATAATGCTAATCCAAGCAACTCAAAACAGAAGGGCCGACATTCATTAGCACTCATACAAATAAAGAGCAAGCTGTGCCTGAATGGTAGGAAAGGAATCAGAAAGTTTTTCCTTCTACTTCAGAAAATCTGGTTGGAGATAGATCTAAGAGCATTTTAGTTGAGAAATTTACACATTGTATCTTAACCTATATATCTCACATGATAGGGCTCTGTGGAAACAAAGAATCCATGTAGCTGACCCCGTCTAGTATGGGAAAAGGCTTAGTTGTTGTTGTTGTTGTTTGTATCGTAACCTATATATCCCAAGTAATGGCAGGTGTCTTAATGGATCAAGTACTAGGTGCTGCAAAAGAACGTGAATTATTGATGCACATGAACATCTTCAATTTTTGCTCCTGAGTTTTGGTGATTGCATACCCGTTTCTATCTCACTTTTTGTCCTTTCAACTTGTATCTTCAAATATACTCAGAGCAATAAATTTTTAGCAATTGTATGTGCTGTGACAACAATGCTGTTTATTGGTCAACAGATGTAAAACAAACCGTTTTAGTTCCTGAACTTTTGCGGACATCACATGAGTTGCAGCAAAATATCTCATACACTCTCACAGAGCATTCATATAAAAATGTGAGTATCTGTATGCATATATGTATCTGTATTTGTGTGTGTGTGTGTGAAGGAGGGAAAGCTGCCTTTATCTCCAGTATAATTTATTTAATTTGAGTTTGTAATGCTTTTCCTGTTTGACGTTGTTCCAGACCAACCTATGTAATTTCAGAAAATTAAGATTATGTCATTGATAGAGTGATATATATATATATATATATATATATATATATATAGAGAGAGAGAGAGAGAGAGAGAGAGAGAGAGAGATCTATTTTCTACCTCCTCTTTCACTTCTTCTTTTGATTGTAGCTCCTTTTCTATTTGACCTTGTTCAAGGCCAACCTGCATAATTTAAGAAAATTAGGATCGTGTGTGTGCGTGCATGCATGTGTGTGTGTGTGGGTGAGATAGAGATAGAGAGGCCATCTCAATTCACCTCTTGCATATCTCTTGCTTCTAGCTGTAAGTTTACCTGTATTTGTTTCTCTTCAAGCTCAGCCTGTGCAATGTCGAGAAATGAGGAAGCTAATACTATTCATGTGTACTTTTAAAAGGACTGTATATATTAGTTCTAATAAAAAATATAAAAGAAACTAGTTTTATTTGTTTGTAATCACTGGATCTGGCTCGAGGAGGGTCCAAATTAGTTGCTTGAATCCCTTTCTATAGTTTAGCTTGAGAGTAAGTGTTAACTTTGATTTGTATCTGTGTCATTCACAGGAAGCAACCAAGTCTGCACATCCTGGTTGTTCTTCATGGAAGGTAGTGTTTGTATATGTATCTATCAATCTATACATCTACATATATACGTATAGATGTGTGTGTGTATGGAGTCATGACATACCAATTCTGTTGCTGATACCATGTGGTTTCTATTTCTTCTTTCAATAGTCTTTGAGCGTTCTGCATCAGTTTCAGCATTCTCTATGGCTATGTTATTGGGACTTTCTTTAAGCTCCACTACAGCTGATTGATAAGGCCTGCTATCTTCTGTTTCATTTATATCTGAGCCTGTACACACAGAATATTGAGAGGTAAGTGAAATTTTATCGCTCTTCAAGGATTACATCTTTTGTTAGTTCTGCCTCTATTGTGTTCTGTTATCACTATCATCCAAACCATCTTACCGGTTTCAAATCGTGAAACAGTTTCTAGCCTTTCTTCATCTTCTTTTGTTTTCTCATGCACGTTTTGTTCCCTTGTCTCACTCAGCCTTTTGTTTTCATCATTCTCTGCAGTAACATGTTCTAACTTTTCACTGTCATCTACAGTTAGATTGCCTTTCGGAAAAAAATCTGAGGCTTCCTTTGGCAACACGTCTTCTTGTTGTTGGGTGACTTGAATTGAACCCTGTGGGTAAGTGGACTCAAGATCAACTACTGTCTTTGGCTTTCTTAGCAGTTACAGTACAAATCATCTTATAACATTGCCCACAACATTAGGAGCAAGAGAACAATTTTCATGTTACGATGTCAAATAACCTTCATTATCGGGTGTGGAGAGAGAGAGATAGTTTCATCTCTTCTATATTTGTCATTTGTGATTGTAAGTTTGCTACGTTTTGTTTTAGTTGAAGTCAACCTGTGTAACGTCCAAAGAATAGGACCTAAACAGTATTCATGTGAATTTAGAAGGAAACTATAAGAAACTGGTTCTGTTGGAAAGAATATAAGCAGTTATTTCTAGTTGCTTGTGATGTCTGGATTGAGCCTGAAGAGCAGCTGCAAAGCGCATGCTTGAACCCTTGCCTACACTTTTGCTTAAATTCTAAATTTGATTCATTTGGGTTTTATTTGTCCAACGCAACTGATGATATCTTGGTTGGTCTTCATGAAAATAGTATAATTGTATATGTATGTTTGTCTATATCTATCTATCTATCTATGTATATATTGTTGTGTGGACTGACTAATTAAATACCAATTCAGATGCTGATTCTTCGTGGTTGTCTTTTCCGCTTTCAATTTGCTCTGAGAAATCTTCACCAGTCTCCAGAATTTCTACTGTTCCTATGGTGATCTGTTTGTGGATCTCTAGAGGCTCCACATTAGCCGACTGATCAGGTCTGCTTTCTTCATTCTCCTTATACTCTGAGACTGCACATATAGTAGCTGGAGAGGTCAGTGAAATTTCATAGATGGACAAGATTCGGTGTTTTGTTGTCTTCACTGCTACATTTATTCTTGGATCACTAGCTTCAAAACAATCTTACGTGTCTCTCCTGGAGCTATTTGTTGCCTTTCTTCAGCATCCTTTGTTTCCTCGTAGGCATGTCTTTCCTTTGTCTCACTCATTTTTTTGCCTTCATGGTACTCTGCAGTAACTGCTTCCCTCTTTACGTTGCAATCTATATTTCGATCGTCTTTAGGAACAAAATCAGATGCTTCCTTTGGCATTATGTCTTCATCTTGTTGTATGACTTGAATTGAAGCCTGCAAATGGACTCAAGGTCAACTACTGGACGGCATTTCCTACCAATTATGATACACTTTGTTTTATGGTTCTGAGTGTTGGGCAGTTAATTATCAACATGTACAAAAGATGTCTGTGACAGAAATGAAGATGTTGAGATGGATGAGTGGTCATACAAGAAAAGACCGTATACATAATGAGGTTATTAGAAACAAATTAGGAGTGACACCAAATCACCAATAGAGGATAAAATGAGAGAATATCGTTTAAGATGGTTTGGACATATATAAAGAAGATCAAAAGAAGAACCTATAAGAAGGTATGAAAAACTAAATTTGGAAAGTATTAAAAGAGGTAGAGGACGACCACAAAGTGTTGGAAAGAAACAATAAAGAATGATCTAGCTTATTGTGAGTTAACTGCTAACATGGCACATGATAGGGATCTGTGGAAACAAAGAATCCATGTAGCCGACCCTGTCTAGTATGGGAAAAGGCTTAGTTGTTGTTGTTGTATGATACAATTCATTTACAACATTGTCCTAACTTTCAGGAGAAAGAGAATGAGTCTTAGCTTTAAGAGCTCACAAACCTATACATACATATGTGTGTGTTTGTGTACCTATCAAACCAAACCACAAAACAAGAGAACCAAACTAAACAACCAGTTTGGATCGGTATAATGTGTTCTTCGAACCGGCATAACCTTAACAGCAGATGTGAACCTCCAACATACAGGCGGGTTAGAAATTTATGTCAATCCACAGACACCAAAGAAGAGGATCTGGAGAAGTGGTTGAGGCCAGTGTGTTTTTGCAAAGTTAATGTGATGCAGCAGTTCATGAGGAGTCTAAGAGCACGGGAACTCAGTGTTGATTATGATAAGGGATATAATTTTTTTCCCAGAAAAGCTACATATACATACTTTATATATATATATATATATATATATATATATATATATATATATATATATAGAGAGAGAGAGAGAGAGAGAGAGAGAGAGAGAGAGAGAGAGAGATCACAACTTTTACCTCTTCTACATATTTAGCTTTTACTGGAAAGTCTGCTTCAATTTGTCTACGTTGAAGTGCAACCTGAGTAATGTCGAGAAATGAGGAAGTGAATAGTATTCGTATTCATATGCATTTTAGAAGGAAAGTATAGTAGCTATTTCTAATCAAAATAATAAGAAACTACTCTAACAAAAAGAAAATAATAATTAGTTCCCCTTGTGGGTACTCTAGTGGTGGATTCTAGTTTCTTGTGTTGACTGTATCATGCCTGAAGAGAGGCTGCAAAATTATATGCTTGACCCCTGACTATACTTTCTAAGTTTGATTCATACAGGTTTCATTCATAGGACAGAAACAATGATATCTTGGTTGGTCTTCCTGGAATAAGTATTCTACTGTAGAATGTAGATACATTGTTGTGTGGATCAAGTCATGAAATACCAATTCAGATGCCGATTCATTGTGGTTATCTTTTCCGTCTTCAGTTCTCTCTAAGAATTGTTCATTAGTTTTGAGAATTTCTGCTTCTTCGATGGTGATTTTCTTGTGATTTTCTATAAGCTTCACATGAGATGATTGATCAGGTTTGCAGTCTTCATTCTTGTTCTTCTCTGAGTCTGCAAATATAGAATGTTGAGAGATAAGTAAAATCTCGCAGCTGGTCATGGTCCCACATTTTGTTGTCTCTGCCTCTAGCTTGTGCCTAGAATCATCTTACCTGTTTCAAATTGTGGAGATATTTCTAGCCTTTCTTCAGCCTCTTTTGTTTCCTCATATTTGTTTGTTTCCTTCATCTCACTCAGTTTTCTGTTTTCTTCATCTTCCATGATAACATATTCTAACTTTTTATTTCCATCTATACTTTGGTTGTCTCTGTGAAGAAAATCAGATGCTTCCTTTGGAATCATGTCTTCTGCATGTTGGATGACCTGAATTGTAGCCTGCAAGAAAGCAAAGGGACTTAGCGTCACTAACTGTGATTGTCCTTTAAAAAACGATTATGATACCATTCATTTCATAACATTGCCCTTAACTTAAGGAGCAAGGAAATAAATTTAAGGTTCAGCTGTGACATAACCTTCATATTTAGAGAGATAGAGAGAAATTCACCTGTTCTGTATCTCTCACTTGTGATTGTATGTCTGCTTCAGTTTTTCTTTGCTGAATGTCAACCTGAGTAACGTCTAGAGGTTAGGAAGTGAGCAGTACTCGTGCATTTTATAAGGAAACTGTAAGCGATATTTCTAACAGAAGAGATTATAAGAGATTAGTTTTAGCTGCTTGTAATGACTGCGTTGTACCTGAGGAGAGGTTGAGATTTTACATGCTTGAACCCTGCCTTTAATTTTACTGTTGAGTAAGTTCAAACTTTTATTCACTGGGTTTTATTTCGTAGGACCTGACCAAATGATACCTTTGTTTCTCCCTATGGTAAATAATATTCTATTGTATACATACTGCTGATCAAAATGAGTCATGAATGAAGTACCGATTCAGTTGCAGAGTCCTCACTGTCTTTTGGGATTAAAATTCTTTCTGAGAAATCTTCATCAGTTTGGAGAATTCCTGCTTGCTCTATGGTAATTTCATCGTGAGTTTCTATAAGTTCCACATGAGCTGACAGATCAGGTCTGCTATTCTCATTCTCGTTCTGCTCTGAGCCTGCACATATCGAACATTGAGAGAGAAGTGAAATGCCATGTCTAGTCAGGATTCTGTTGTTTGTCTTCTCCTCTAAATTGTTTTTGGATCACTAACTTGAAACTAACTTACCTGTCTCAAACTGGGGAGCTATTTCCTGCCTTTCTTCAGCCTCTTTTGGTTCCTCACATGTGTCTGTTTCCATCGTCTCACTCAGTTTTTTGCTTTCTTCATCCTCTGCAGCAACATATTGTAACTTATCATGGCCATCTGTGTTTTGATTGTCGTTGGGAACAAACTCAGAGTCTTCCTTTGGCATCACATCTGCTTGTTGGATGACTTCAACTGAATCCTGTAAATGGACTTTATGTCAACTACTGGGAACTCTTTTTCTTAGCAATTGCAGTACGGTTCTCTAATAGATACAACGGATTAGTTTAGTTGTTTGTGTTAATGGATTATGCCTGAAGAGAGGCTGCCAAATTACATGCCTGGATGCCTTCCTATACGCTTGAGAGAAGTTTTATAGTTGATTTGTACGAAAAGTAGTGGTCTAGTTTATGAACTATTATTGTGTCAGTTGAGTCATGAAACACCAAATTCATGTGATAATTCCTTGTGGTTGTCATTTCTGCTTTCATTTTTATCTGAGAATTATCCTTTGGTTTTGAGAATCTCGACATTTACTATGCTGATCAAATTGCCACTTTCTCTAATCAATCCCATTTAGTACAGGAAAAGGCTTTGGTTGGTTCTGTTTTGGCTTCGTGCAAGTTAGTTCTTTCATGCACCATGGTATAATATATCCAAGCATCAAAAAGTAATTCTAGCACGGGAATCAGGCAAGTGAGGTTGAGATTGTGCAACAACTGATGTTATGACATTGTTAATTATTTACGTACCATCTCTAATCCAGTTCCCTCTTGCTTGTCTGTCTCAGTTTGGTACTTCGGACCAGTTCCTTCTTGCTTGTTTGTCTCAGTTTGGACATCTACTGTGCTTTCTTCCTGGACATTCACATGAGCAGGTTCCTCTTTCAGTACTTGTTTCTCATTTTCGCAAGGATCAGTTGCTTCATGATTCTGTCGCATGGAATCTATCTTGACTTCCCTTTCTTGGATGCCTGGTTGTGTTTCATCCATTTCCACTACTGTATCCGGTGAAAATTCAGATGCTGGAAAATTGTAATCTCCTTCATTTCGAGGTTCAATATTTGTATTTCTGGAAGCAATTATTAGAGAAGTTTTTTCTCTTGCATCTCGTTCTGGAGATTTTACTTGCTCCTCACCGTCCATCTCTATCCTTTCACTTTCTGTGCTCCCCTTTTCTGTTACTGTGGAGCGGAGCAGTTCTTGGGGTACTTCATGTTTATGATTGTCATATTCTGGGCCCTCATAAATCTCCATTTTGAGTTTCAGGAAACGGTCCTCTTGGTTCTTTCCTCCCATTTGCAGAGTATCTTGAACTAGATTCTCCTCTTCTTGTCCAAGTTCCACTTTTGAGCACTCATTTTGTGAATCTAAATATTCTTGTAATACCCCTCCAACTGAATCCTGTGTGGCTGATGAATCATGTTCATCATTTTCTTTCTGTAACAATATTTCTGCTTCACTGATTTCTTGAACTAAAACCTTCTTTTCTGGTATCTCCTCTAGATACTTGAAGCTAGAAATCTGACTGGCATCTGCTATATCCTTCTTGACAAGATTTTCAAATCTTCTTTTCTGCTTTTCATCTTTCTCATGTGGCAGGTATTCAGCTGCAGTTTTTTGCTCTTGTGTCTCTTTTTGCAGTACCAGTTGCGACTGTTCTTGAACTTTGGCTGGTTCTGTTAAAACCTCTTGAGTTGTATATTGGTCGGCTGATGGTATATCTTGACATTTTCTGTTCTTCAGAACCTCCTTGCTACCTTGCTTGTATAACGTTTGTGCACATGGATCTTCTTGCCTCTTGTTGTCCACTAGCTGGAAATCATGGACTGTCTCTGTTGGAACACCCTCTTGAAGCTCGGCAATAGAAGAAGCTTCTGGATTCATTATATGCTCTTTTGAGATATCACCAACAACATCATTGTTGGTGGTGACATCTGCGGCTTTGTTCTTCAGAAGGTCCTCATTTATGTATTTGTTCACTTCAGTTGAATCTTCTTGCACATTGGCTTTCATTTCTGGTATATGTTGAACTGAAGGAAAATTGTCAATCATTTCCTCTTGAACCTCTAGTTTGCTGGATTCAGATAGCTGATCCGCATGCCCTTGAGATGGATCTTCTTTTGAATCATGGGTAGCGGATGAAATGTGGGTTATGGTTTCCCTTTCAGTGTGATTCTTCTTGCTTTCTTCTTGTATGGCTTTTACAACGGCTTCCTCTTTCTTTACAACTTCCATAATTGAGCTATCTTCACCAGTAGTTGTCTCTTCTATAATATCTTTTTCAAGCTTAATTGTAGAGCAATCCTTCAGTCTGTCCGCATGATCTTGTAATACCTCTACAGACGACTCATGGATATTGGATGGAACATTATCCATTTCATTCTCATCAGGCTTCTCACTGTTTTCTGTCTCTAATGCATTTTCGCTCAAATCCTCTTTCTTTTTAAATTCCATTTCTGGAGTATCTTGATGTGAATCAATACTTTCTTGAGTATACTCCTGAATCTCCACGTTGGGGTCCTGTACTAGCTTCTTTATGGGTTCTTGCGATGTCTCAATAACTGAATCCTGTATAGAAAAAGGGAGACAAGCAACTGTGCCTTCATTCTTGACAAGATGCTCACTGCTTTCTTTCTGCATTACTCCTGTACTGGGATCCTTCTGTTTCTGTGTTTCCATTTCTCGATTAATTTCCTGCTCATCATTGTCCAAAGTAACTTCATGCTCTCTGACTTCCTCTGAGTAAGAGAGTAACTCTTTTCCTTGCTCAAACTTGTCGCTTTTGTTTTCTGTGTGCTCTTCAAAGCTTGAACCGGAAGCTTCCTCAGATTTCTGATGATTTTTTGTCAATATGGCTTCTACTTGGCACGATGTAGTGGAAGAAGAATCAAGACCAATATCTTGTTTGCTTTCCTCCATCTCATCTTTGACTTCTGTGCCCTTTGTATTGATATCATTCATCTCTTCAGAAGCTGATTCACTGCGTCCTACCGATTCTTCAGCTCTTGCTAAATCAATATTTATTTGTGGTTGAGATTCTGCAATGGGAATGTGGAAATTTTTTGTATCCTTTCTTTCTTCTTGAGTCACATAATCATTGGTGCCAGGATATATTGTTTCCTGAGCATGTCCATCTAGATGCTTGGAGTCATCAAAGGCTCCTCCATTATCACAACCTAGATAAACTTCTGTGTCAATGCTTTTAATATTCAGAGATTTAATTTCTTCTATGTTATCTTGCTTTTTTCTTTCCTCTTTTTCAAGGGATTCTCGTCTTTCTTGAGTTGGGGAGAACACATCGTAGCTCTTTTCCATGCTTTCTTCACTTGGACTTTTGGCTTCAAGATTCTGTTTGTCAAAGTCCACTTTCTGTTCTTTTTCCTCTTTGAAACCTTCTATTCCTTGATTTTTTATGCTGATTTCTAGTGTCTCCCTTGCAATTATTGCTTCCTGCGTGGTGTTCCCATCATGATTTTTGATGTGTGCTCCATCGTCATAATTGATAAGACCATCTCCTTCGGGGCCATCAGTTTCTTCATCCATCTGACAGCTCCTCCCATCTTTGTGCAAGATACTGATGAAAGGGGCCTGGGGAATGGGACTATCATCATCCTTTTCAACTTCATGTAGGTCTTCATTTTCCACTGATCTCGCTGAGCATGTGAAACCTGTTCCCGTCATAGAAGGTTGAGTATTCTCCCCAGGTGCTACTGTGGTGACATTGTCACCTTTCTGATTTTCTGCTTCCTCTTGGTGTAAAGGTGCCTCTTCTATTGGCAGAGTTGCATGCGATGCATCCTCCTGATTCCCTTGCACTTCTTTTTCTCTTACATCCTCACCTTCTAAATTCACAATGGTTGATCTGGGAATTGTTTCGAGGTTCTTCTGATTGGAAGCCAGCGCACATTCTCCATTCAGTTCTTTATATTTTGCCTCGTCTACCATCTCCTGCGTTGAAGCCTGACTGGCTGAGGAAACTAAAGCGGTTTCTCCTTCTGGGTATTGAAAGCCTTGGTCCTGCTTCTTGTTGTGCAAATGTATCACATTTAGAGCCTCACTTTCAGCGTCAAAATTCTTTGTTGCCTCATGTAACTGACCAGTTTTTTCACTGTTCTCGGTTTCAACTTCAGCCTTTTCTTCTAGAGCATATAAGTGGAGGCTCTTCTCTGAGCCCTCAGTGTCCTGAGGCACTGGTTGATGTGAAATTTCTGCACAAGCTATTTCGTTTGTCTCCTTACTTTCTTTGTCATTTCCCTGTGAATTGGTTTGTAAACTACCCTGCTCAATGGCAACGTCACAGGATATAGGTTCATATTCTTGTGGAACCGAACTGATGATTTCTGCTGCCTCTTCAATAAAAGTTGTTTCTTTCTGCTCAAGACAGTCTTCTATATTGCCTTCAACATATGTCTTGCTTCCTGCTACTTCTTGTTGCGTCTCTTGTGTAGCAAGACTTGCATATGATGGATCAGCTTGATTCCCTTGCGTTTCCTTTTGTCCTACGTCCTCATCTTCTAAAGTCACAATGGTTGGTAAGGGAATTGTTTTCAGATCCTTATCATTGGAAATCAGCAGAAATTGTTCATCCAGTTGTTCATATCTTGTCTTGTCTACCATAGCTTCTGTTGAAGCCTGAATGGTTGATGAAATTGCACTGACTTCTCTTTCTGAGCATTGCAAGTCTTGGTTCAGCTTCTTAAAATCAGAACTTATCACGTTGAGAGCCTCTTCGTTATTGTCAAAGTTCTGTGCTTCCTCATGTAACTGACCAGTTTTTTTATTATTCTTGATTTCAAAATTTTCTTTTGGAGGATGTAAGCTGAGAACCTTTTCAGAGCTTTCCTCAGTGTCTTGAGGCACTGGTTGATGCGAAATTCCTTCATAAGATAATAATTCTTTTTTCTTCAAACATTCTTCATGGATTGCGTGTGAGCTGCTTTCTAAAACGCCCTGTTCAGTGAGTTCTTCCTCTCTCACGTCAGTTGATGCAGGTTCATACTCTTGTGGTACTAAACTGTCGGCTTCTGCTGTCTCTTCAATCCCTTGCACTTCCTTTTCTGCTACATCCTCACTTTCCAAGGTGACAGTGGTCGGGGTGGAAATTGTTTCAAGATCCTTCTCATTGGAATTCAGTAAAAACTGTTCATTTGATTCTCCTTGTTTTGAGTCTGCTGTCTCTTCTGTTGAAGCCTGCACGGTTGATGAAATTATAGCAACTTCTCTTCCTGGGCATTGGAAGTCTTGCTTCGGTTCCTCACCCTGCAAACTTGTCGAACTGAGAGCAAAATTCTGTACTCCCTTATCTGTCTGACCAATTCGTCCATTATTCCAGGTTCCAATTTTAAGTTCTCGTCCTGGAGAATGTAAGTTTAAGGCCCTTTTGAAGTTTTCTTCAGTGTCTTGAGGCACTGGTTGATGTGAAGTTTCTTCAGAAGCTATTTCAACTTTTTCCATACTTCCTTCATTAATTGCTTGCCAACTCGATTCTAAATTTCCCTGCCCATTGATTGCTTTCTCTGTCATGTCATTTTCTCTAGGTTCATGTTCATGTGGCTCTGAACTGATGATTTCTGCTGTCTTTTCAATAACAGTTGTTTCTTTCTGCTCAAGATGGTTTTCTATATTGACTTTAACGATTCTCTTGTTTCCTGATGCTCCTTGCTGAAGTAACATCTCGTCTGTTGGCAGAGTTGCATATGATGCATCTTCTTGATTCCCTTGCACTTCTTTCTCTCCCATATCCTGAGCGTCTAAAGTCACAGTGTTTGGTCTCGAAATTGTTTCCAGATCCTTTGCATTTGAAATAAGCTGAAACTGTCCATTCAATTCTTCTTGTTCTAACTTGTCTATTGTCTTTTCTGTTGAAGCCTGAATTACAGATGAAGTTACATTGACCTCTCTTTCAGAGTATTGAACATCTTGGTCCAGCTTCTTTTCGTGCAAACTTATCAAATCGAGCGCCTCATCTTCATTGTCAAAATTCTGTACTCCCTCATGCAACTTCCTAGTTTTTTCGAAACTCTGGATTGTAATTTCAAAGTTTTCTTCAAGCGAATGTAAATTGAGTTCCTTTCCAGAGGTCTCCTCAGTGTCTTCAGGAACTGGTTGAAGTGAAATTTTTTCACAAGATATTTCATTTTTCTTCATACTTTCTTCATTAATTGTGTCTGAACTACTTTCCAAGTGTCTCTGCTTGGTGAGTTCTCTATCGCTCATGTCAGTTGATCCATGTTCATATTCTTGTGGTAATAAAATGTTGGTTTCTTCTGGTTCTTCAATAAAAGTTGTTTCTTTCCGTTCAATATGGTCTTCAATTTTGTATTCAACAAGTTTCTGAGTTCCTGCCACTTCTTGACTTAATGATGCCTCTTCTGTTGATTGAGTTGCATATGATTCAGTTTTCAATTTCCCTTGCATTTCTTTATCTCCCACGTCCTCAGCTTCTAAGGTCACAGTGGTTGGTATGGGAATCGTATCAAGATCCTTCCCATTGGTATTCAGCATGAACTGTTCATTCAGTTCTTGTTTTGATTTTTGTACCGTCTTCTCTGTAGAAACCTGAATCACTGATAAAATTTCAGCGGCTTCTCTTTCTGGGCTTTGGAAATCATGGTCCAGCTTCTTCTCGTGCAAACTTATCTCATTGAGAGCCTCATATTCAGTGTCAAAATTCTGTACTTCTTCATCTTTCTGACCAATTGTTTCACTATTCTTGATCTTGATTTCACTTTTTTCTTCTGGAGAATGTAATTCTGAGGCCTTTTCAGATCTTTCTTCTATGCCCTCAGGCACTAGTTCATGTGGTAACAAAATGTTGGTTTCTTCGGGTTCTTCAATAAAAATTGTTTCTTTCCGTTCAATATGGTCTTCAATTTTGTCTTCAACAAGTTTCTGAGTTCCTGCCACTTCTTGACTTAATGATGCCTCTTCTGTTGATTGAGTTGCATATGATACGGTTTTCAATTTCCCTTGCATTTCTTTATCTCCCACGTCCTCAGCTTCTAAGGTCACAGTGGTTGGTCTGGGAATTGTATCAAGATTATTCAGCATGAACTGTTCATTCAGTTCTTGTTTTGATTTTTGTACTGTCTCCTCTGTAGAAACCTGAATCATTGATGAATTTTCAGCGTTTTCTCTTTCTGGGCTTTGGAAATCATGGTCCAGCTTCTTCTCGTGCAAACTTATCTCATTGAGAGCCTTATCTTCAGTGTCAAAATTTTGTACTTCCTCATCTGTCTGACGAATTGTTTCACTATTCTTGATCTTGATTTCACTTTTTTCTTCTGGAGAATGTAATTCTGAGGCCTTTTCAGATCTTTCTTCTATGCCCTCAGGCACTAGTTCTTGTGGTAATAAAATGTTGGTTTCTTCTGGTTCTTCAATAAAAGCTGTTCCTTTCCGTTTAACATGGTCTTCAATTTTGTCTTCAATAAGTTTCTGAGTTTCTGCCTCTTCTTGCCGTAATGATGCCTCTTCTGTTGATTGGGTTGCATATGATCCACTTTTCAATTTCCATTGCATTTCTTTTTCTTTCAAGTACTCACCTTCTAATGTCACAGTAGTTGGCCTGGGAATTGCTTCAAGATCCTTCCCATTGGCATCGCTCACAAACTGTTCATTCGGTTCTTCTTGTTTTTTTGATTTGTCTACTATCTCTCCTATAGAAGCCTGAATGGCTGATGAAATTACAGAGGCTTCTGCTTCTGGACATCGAAAATCTTGGTCCAGCTTCTTATCATGCAAACTTATCACATTGAGAGCCTCAGCGACACTGTCAAAATTTTGTACTTCCTCATCAGTTGTTTCACTATTCTTGATCTCAATTTCAGTTTTTTCTTCTGGAGATTGTAATACTGAGGCCTTTTCAGATCTTTCTTGGATGTCCTGAGGCAATAGTTGACGTGAAATGTCTTCACATGTTATGACATCTTTCTTTACACTTTCATCATTAATTGCATATAACCTAGATTCTAAATTGTCCTGCTCAGTGAGTTCTTCTCTCATATCAGTTGATCTAGGTACATATTCTTGTGCTACTGAACTGTTGTTTTCTGCTGTCTCTTCAATAAAAGTTTTCTCTTTCTGTTCAAAATTGTCTTCTACTTTTTCCTCTAGAAATTTCATGCTTCCCGCTTCTTGCTGTAGGGACACCATGTCTGTTGGCAGAGTTGCGTATGGTTCATTTTCTGCTTTCCCTTGCATTTCCTCTTCTCCTACATCCTCAGCTTCTAAGGTCACAGCGATTGGGCTATGAGTTGTTCCCAGTTCCTTCTGATTGTAATTCAACACAAACAGCCCATTAAGTTCTTCATGTTTTAACTTGTCTGTTGACGCCTGAATGTCTGATGAAATTACCTTGACTTCTCTTTCTGGGCATTTAAAGTCTTGGTTCAGCTTCTTATCTTGCAAAGTTATCACATTGGGAACCTCTTCTTCAATGTCAAAATTCTGTACTCCCTCATGGAACTGACTAGTTCTTTCAATATTCTCAATTTCAATTCCAATTTTTTCTTCTAGAGAACGGAGGGCCTTTTCAGAGCTTTCCTCGGTGTCCTGAGGCACTGGTTCATGTGAAATTTCTTCACAAGATATTTCATCATTTTTCGAACTTTGTTCATCAATTGTTTGTGAAATAGTTTCTAGATTACCCTGTTCAGCGAGAAGTTCTTCCACTTTGGTATCAGTTAATCTAAATTCATAATCTGGTTGTGAACTGTTGGTTTCTGCTGGAACTTCAATGAAAGTCGTTTCTTTCTGTTTAGCATGGTCTTGCATGTCTTTAACAAATTTCTCTTTTCCTGCTTCTTCTATCTGTAATGATCCTTCTTTTGTTGGCAGAGATGTGTATGTTTCACCTTCCCGTTGCCCTTGCGTTTGTTTCTCTCCCGCATCCTCAGCTTCTGAGGTCGCAGTGGCTTGTCTGGGATTCGTCTCCATATCTTTCTTATTGGAACTCAGCACAAGCAGTTCATTCAATTCTTCTTGCTTGTCTGTTGTCTCTTCTGTTGAAGCCTGAACGAGTAATGGAATTACAGGGACTTCTTTTTCTGGGCATTGAAGGTCTTGGTCCAACTTCTTATCATGCAAATTTACCATATTTAAAGCTTGATCTTCAGTGTCCTGAACTTCCTCATGTAACTGATCCGTTTTTTCACTATGTTCGAATTTACTTGCAACTTCTTTAATATAAGGTAAGTTTTGGGACTTTTGAGAACTATCCTTATCATCCTTAGGTTCCGGTTGATGTGAAACTTCTTCACAATCTATTCCATCTGTCTTGGAATTTTCTTCGTCAATGGATTCTGATATTGTTTGAAAGGCGCTCCGTTCAATGAGAACTTTCTCTTTCTGGTCAACAGTTCTAGGTTCACATTCTTGTGGTACTGGACAGACAATTTCTCTAGGCTCTTCAACAAACTTTGTTTCGTTCAGCTCAACCCGGTTTTCTATTTTGACTTCAACAAACTTGGTGCGTTGCACTAGGTACCTGCCTTCTGCTTCAGCATCCGTTAAGTTCCTTTCATTATTTTCTGTGTAAAATGTGTCTTTGGGCCTCTCATTGTCCATATTGTCTATGCTAATCCGAATTTCATCCTCCGGGGTAGGGATCTTACTCATTTTCAATGTTTCAAATTTCTCCTCTTCAAGTACGTCGGTTGAAGTTATTCCGAGTTCTGTGTCTTCTGTTTCCCCTTCATGTGAGACATAATCAAATGTTTCACAAATAGATTTCACTTGCTCAGTCATTTCATCTGCTACACTTTTGGTGTCCTCATGCAGTTTACATAAAAGCTTTTGAGAAGTGATGTTCGTTCCATCATCTTCTGTTTCACACTTTTCCCGACTCACCGGTATCAGAGTTTCTGAAGTGGACGAGTTCTTCCTGACCATGTTATCACTAGTATAATTTTTTCCTTCAGTTGGATTGATTGGTTTCGAGCTAATTTCGTTGTAGTTTTTTTGCTCTTCACGTGATGTGGACTCTACTGTTGCATCTTGTATAGAAATCCCAACATCCTTAGGATTCTCATATTCCAAATCGACCTCTCCAATACCACGAAAAGTATCAACTGCTTCAAAATGCTTCTTCTCAAACCCTTCGTCTTGTTCTATATTTTGCAGTATTCTGATTGGATCCAGTGTGTTCTGTTTGAACGATAGTGAGCTAATCTTTATGGTTTTCTTCTGTTCCTCTTCCTTCATTATCTCAGTCTCACCAGCGTTTTGTTCTTCATCTGTCAAATTGGTTGTCCAATTGAGGCTTTCATGTTCTGCAACCGTCCAGAAGCCCTTTTCCACCATGGTTTCTTTGACGCTGGAACTGCTGAGATTCTCTTCTTGTGCAATTTGAGGAAGTGCATCTTTTGAGATCTCAAACTTCTCTACTTCATGTCCTATTTGATCCTTCGGCTTTTTGGCCTCTACCCCTGATGTTTGGCTACTGAGTAAAACTGACTGATGACTTTTTTCTTCTTTAGTCTCTTCCACCTTTACCTCTGTCATTTCTGATGCATCTTTATCCTCACCATTTACAAGAGTAACCACATTTTGTTTTGAAGGTGTTTCACAAAATTCATCACCTTCAAAATGTTTTTTGTCTTTGTTTTCAACTACTGTACTGACCACAATTTCTGCTTGTGTGAAACTTTCACTGGTCGCAACTTCTACCTTTTCAGAACTCATTCTTTCAGCAGTTTCTGCAACAGTGGGTAGGCCAGTTGCATCACTTCTTTTAGCAGGAAAATTCTCAATTTTGGTCTCTGGTTTTTGTACTGTCGTCGAGCTTAGCTCTGTAGATATTTTGTCTTGAAACTTCTCATAATCTGAGTCTTCACGAACTTGTTTTTCTTCACTTTCCTGTCACAATTTCATGCAATTCAGAACTCTCTGCATGCCTTTCTGGTATGAATATATTGTAGAAACGGTCGTCACCAAAAAGAGCAACTAAATATAAGCACCTTAAACTGTTCAGATTGAATTCATTTTCACCTAGAGGGAAAGGATGTTATATGGGAAAAGTTGAAGGTTTACAAGAGAAAATAGAATTAAAAGATCCTCTTCTTCGCTCACCAACAATGAAGAAGAAAATAATTGCGTGCATTCTACCCATAGAGAATCCTAAAGCTGAAAATATTTCATGCTGTGATTTTACAGGCTAACTTTCTTTGAATTTTACAGATGCAGTGCGAGGAGCATACTTCAACTAGTTTTGTTACTATGATGGACACAACAGAACAGAAGACTTGGAGATGATGGTGAAGAAGCCACAACACTTTCTGGGCATAATTGAATCTATGTTGGTCACAGTATTTGCCTTATTTCATCCATATTGCTAATCTTTTCTCTGAATTTAGTGGTAGCTATCCATCATGTTGAATTATCAGTGCATATCTATGATTTTATGTTTCCATGGTCATATTGATTCAAAATTTTATTCAACTTGGCATACTTGAAGATGATGTCCATGCTCTATTGTTAGGCTGTGTATTTTAAACATATAGAATTTCACGTGATTATAATCCTAGTTTACAGAACACTTGTATGGTATCGAGTTCACCTGCAGTGTGCTCTGTAGTCTGTACCACTGCTTTCGTCAATGGAACAACGGATGGTTGGAAGTATTCATGATCTCAAGAGTGTATCTTGCAATCACTGGAAGCTTGACACGCTAAAAGAACAGAGAGTAATTTTTTTATCTTTGAGTATGGGTCAGTTTAACTAGCAATCCGTCTTTGACCCTTCTTATTATTTCACATATTCTGAAGGAAAGGATGGAATAAAGAGAGCGAGTAATGATTCTACCATATCACTTGAGAGTTTAAATTTTTCTGGTATTCATGGATAAATCTTTTTTCTGATAAATAAATGTAATCCTTAAAGAGTAAAGGAAACCTTTCAAAATGTTGTGAAGATTCTGATTAAAAGCATTCCAGTTTCACTGCTTGCAGCTTCTCTTCGGGAAAAAAGGTGAAAGATGACAATAAATTGCTTTTCCGGCCATTCCTTGGTATTATGGAGGAAAATTGGCTGAAGAGTATATTTTCTGATCACAAAACTGATGCTTTCCGCATGAATTAGACCTGCTAAACTTGCTCTCATATAGCAATCCATGTACAAGTAGGAGACTCGACAAATTGAGAAATTAAATAACTAAATTCAGCATCCAAGCATTTCGATGCGAAGGGATTTGAACAAGGAAATGGTGTAATAGATATTTGCTGTTTTTTCAATGTAAAATATAGCAAAATTATATGTGCTAATTTTTCTTTATATAAATAAAATAAATTGCATTACTTCTACGAACATCTTCTATTTTTTGACAGGCACACAATTTTTTCCTTGACGTGTATAAAAAAGAGCAGGCAATAGTGAATCACCTACAAGAGAAGGAATGGTGATTTTGCTTACCTTTTGTTGACTGATTTCTGGAACCACTATTTCAGCTTCCATGATTTCTGCAGCAGTCCAGAACACACAAACACGTTGAGCTGCTGTTGGCTTCTCTCTTCTCACAAATGGAAGGATACTTGAACTTCAGGAAACAAGTTGTTCATGGTATCTGCTTCTTCGATCATTTCAAGTGAAGCGACATCATCTAATACAACAGATTATAACTGGAGATATTCTAGAAAAATGCTCCTGGGACTGAAACTGTGAATGCTCATTATGCTTTCGTGGCAAAGCAGCTTTGTTTCTCATATCTCACAGGGTGTTTCTTATGATATATTACAGTCTGATATGACAGCCACAACCATGTTCTTTTCTCATTCAATTGCCCACCTGTTTTCAATTAAGTTCAAGGATGACCGATGTTTTGCAGTGGAATATTTATTTGAAACCATGGAAATGGCTAATTGGTCCCTCTGATGCATGATCCAAACGT
Source organism: Brasenia schreberi (assembly GCA_036023115.1). Lineage (NCBI taxonomy): Eukaryota > Viridiplantae > Streptophyta > Magnoliopsida > Nymphaeales > Cabombaceae > Brasenia > Brasenia schreberi. The sequence continues at coordinate 4,498,270 of JAYKKT010000078.1, read as the reverse complement.
TTATTAAATATCAAGCGGGGCTTCTGCGGAGTCACATTTGGGACCAAGTTGGTATATGCTGTAAATCCTGTGCTTTCCAATAGACTTTTGGCGATTTCTTAGTGTTTGGATGTCATGGCAAAGCTCAAAGCAGGCCATTGATTCCCAAAGTGGATTTAGTATATTCTGCTGCTAGATGGGTAGTCAGGGGGTTCGAGTGCCGTGGCAACCTCCCTGCTCAAGCTAACTTTCAGGATATGTCGTGAGGATAAAGGCCCTACAAACTGGAGTTTTGCGTCGGCTTGATCCAACCCTCAAAAGTCGGCTTCTCCGATTTATAAATTAAGAAAAGGACCCATTGATTGCGAACTCTCATGTTTTAATAAGGTTTCTTAACGTGGAGGCATTGGTTTTCATTTGTGCATTAGTTCAACGAAGTTCTTGTTCTGATCAGCAAATTGTTTTTGTCTTTTACTTAGGAGCAGCCTGTTTGACGTAGTGGGAAGGGACAATAAAATATATAAACTGAGAATTCTTGGCTGTTATGGTGATTTCATGTGGGCAGGAAAATAAAGCAACCGTCCATTGCAATGACGTAGAATGAATTTTTTTGATAACGACGTCCTTTGGCATTGCCACGCTAAATAACATATATATATATATATATATATAATATATATATATATATATATATATATATATATATATATATATATAATGTATATGTGTGTATGTATATATCTATATGTTTATGTACATAAGTCGACACATGCATGCATGCATACATACATACATACATACATACATACATACATACATACATACATACATGCATGTATATATACACACGCATCTGTGTAGTAATTCTCTGTGTTGTATATAGTCAAGTTCTTGGGAAAACATCTGGAGATGAAGTACGATGCATGCATTATTGCTTTCGTGTACACATGGTACTTTTATATATAGACATTTATTGAGAGAGAGAGAGTCACCACCGTGAGTGGTGGTCATTCAGTAATGTCTGTTGGGAAAAATGTTTAAATTTGTCATTTATGAGTTAGGCTATCAGTCCACCTATCCGTGGCTTGGTTGGCTGGAATATATTTTCCTTGTGTGTGTGAGAGAGAGGGATGATTCTGTGTGATTTAGTGAAATATATTTGCTTAGACATTTAATTTCATCATCGGATCCAGCAAAGAACGGCCAAGATGTCTTTTGTCCTGTTCTGCCGCCCAAGTTTAGCAAAAGAATATGTGATAAAATCACCACAAAGATGGTTGTCCCACACCCCAAACATCTCCAAGTGCAAGTTGCTTGTGAAGGTGGTGAAGTCAAATCAATACTTTTTTCTTTTCACCTTCTCATTATTTGGACGGCCGAGAATAATGACTACTTGCATTTTTTTTCTTTTTACAAATTAGCAAGCCATTGCATCGAAGCCCCTGAATTGAGTGAAGCTGAGTTTGTCTCCTTGGATTATCACCTGCCTGCGGTTCGTCTCGCTTGCTCATTCGTGAAGAAAAAATTTGATACTCAAACAAGCCAGCCTGAACCTAGACATGATGAAATGCATGATCTTGCAAGTTAAACTTAAAAGGGTTAAATTTTATAAGTTCCAATTTAAAATGACACTATCTAATTTGTGATGATCTAAGTTAAACATTAGGCTTTCAAAATACGCTTTATCATAGAAAAGGTCCCATCCATAGCTACAGTTCTAACTCGATTATTTCATAATAATTATTCACATTAATTTCATGACATATCCATGTAGCTGATTGAGTTTGCATGTTCTTTCCACATACTTGCGCACGCACACACACACAACAAACAACAACAACAACTAAGCCTTTTTCCATACTAGACGGGGAGGCTACATGGATTCTTTATTTCCACAGATCCCTATCGTGTGCCATGTTAGCAGTTAACTCACAATAAGCTAGATCATTCTTTATTGTTTCTTTCCAACACTTTTGTGGTCGTCCTCTACCTCTTTTAATACTTTCCAAATTTAGTTTTTCTACCCTTCTTATAGGTTCTTCTTCTGATCTTCGTTCTATATGTCCAAACCATCTTAAACGATGTTCTCTCATTTTATCCTCTATTGGTGTCACTCCTAATTTGTTTCTAATAACCACATTATGTATACAGTCTTTTCTTGTATGACCACTCATCCATCTCAACATCTTCATTTCTGTCAATGACATCTTTCGTACATGTTGATGATTAACTGCCCAACACTCAGAACCATAAAACATGGCAGGCCTAATTGCTGCTCTATAATATTTACCTTTTAATTTTAATGGTATCTTCTTATCACAAAGAATACCTGATGCTCCTCTCCATTTTAACCAACCAGCATTAATTCTATGCGTAACATCTCCACCAATTCTTCTATCACTCGGAAAAATTGACCCTAGGTATTTAAAACTTTCCTTTTGGGGATACAATGTGTGCCAATTTTAATTTCTATGTCCTCTGAGGTAACCAAATGATCAAACTTACATTCCATATATTCTATCTTTGTTCTACTAAGTCGGAGGCCTTTGCTTTCTAATGTTTCTCTCCATAGTTCTAATTTTCTATTAAATTTTTCCTTAGACTCCTCCACTAATACAATGTCATCTGCAACCTTCTGGCTCTATCTTGTGATTGCATGTCACCAAACAATACTATTTTGTGCCCCTCTATTTGAGGTTCCTTCTTAAACCGTCTCTCTCTCTCTCTGAGGACCATATTAGGGGAATAATGACAAAGCTGAAAAGACGCAAGATCAAGTAAGACAACATCCCAATAAGAAAATGGGAGATATCGGGATCACTTGAACAGATTCAAGTTAAACTCTGGATATGCACAAGATATCCAGCTATGTACATGAAAAGCTCAATAAACATAACGTAGTTCTTAAAGGGTTTGGTCCCAATAAGTGAATTGAACACTACCATTGATTCCTATGGCAGAAAAGGGCGTGTTAGGGGTTGCATGGGCGGTTTGGAAGCACATGGCGGTGAAAGATATGCATTATGTCCGTGAGCTGTCAATACGGGCATGAGTTGGCCAAATGTGCTGATGCAACAAGCCACTTGTTGCGATTGCCACTTGCCGATATGCCTTATTATCTTTCGCGAGTATTGTCATCTCGGATACCTATCTTTGGAGGTCAGGTATGTAATTGTTTAAACATTCAATGTTTTATAAATTATAAAGATTTATTATTATGTGATAGTGATCCAGCTAAATTTCATTGTTTCTTGTTCTTGTTCTAAGGGTGTGTTTGATTTAGAGACACGGTTAGACCCACATGGATTTGTAATTATGGTTTTGATAAACCATGATTATGTCTTTGATTTGCGAATGAAACTGATACTTGGATTTTTATACGAGGTAGGGTTATAACACGAGAAGAACATGCTTGGGTTTTCGTGTGAAACCATGAGTCTAGTTCCTGTAGCCCATATCTCTTGGAGTCGACGTTTTCGACTCAAATTTTGTTTATGAAACCATAGTTCCATGCTAGAGATGAGTTCTACTTTTGATACACAATGAAACTTAGAATGATGACCACCAAAAATTGTGGTTTAGTTCCTCCGAAACATTGCATCAAACACACCCTAAATGCCTCGATCAAACCCACTTTTGAGTTGGTGCACTTGAGAAGTGTTTAGGTGATGCAATTGAACTAAAAGAGGCATTTAAGTCGGCCCCTACTGAATTACTACCTAGTATGTCACATGGATAGGATGAAAAGGACATGGTATATAGCAATTTATAATATAAGTATATGGCCAGACGTAGCACCAAATCAGACTCAAGTATCTCAATGACATATATAGGCAAACAATATGCAGTTTATGGGACTGAATTCAACTTAAACATGGCCCAACACTCAAAGGTTTCATTATTTCCAAGACTTAAAGGTGCAATAGTTCTTCAAAGCACAAATTTTTTTTGATAATGCTGCTTGGATGCAACAAACCGATTATATCAATTCTAAAAACAATGGGCTTCGTTAAAAAGTTTAGGAACATAATTCAAATACAAATATAAGAAGGATTAATTTAGACTAATAGGACTTTGTGTACCAAATCATTCATTCACAATGACAGCAGGGATATAAAGTATTTTATTTCCCTCCCTGCCTAATCCGAATTTGGGGCTGATCGACCCACTATGGAGGTAAAGCTCCTCCAGTGCTGGTTTTCTCCATTGGCAAGACTTGAACTCGAGACCTTGCTTAAGGGGAACAAGTGCTAAACCACTCGTCTAATATGAAAATCGTCAGTGACAAGCAGTGAAAACTTTCAGTATCCTTTTGATCTAATCTCTTTCACAGGTTGAGGAAAGAAACCCTTGCCAAATCTACTGCCTTATACGGACTAATATGAACTCTGCTTTCACCTTGATTATGACAAGATTCCATCTACCATCAATAGTCAATACAAATATAGAAATGCTGCAAAGCAGATATTGAGAAGGCCTTGGCGGTTTTCGCAAGATCAATTGATGATGGTCTGTGTGTGGATGCTCGCACACAGAAATTAGCAGCTTTCGCTGTTTGGTTTAGAGATCCCAGAACTACACTCCATCACTAGCTTGCACTAGAATCTGGTTCGTTCCTTCATTGCTTAGAATAGACATACACGCAACATAGCAGAAAGTATGAAGTTCCTAATTAAATTTGGTTTTTAGCTAGAATCCTATATATAAAGTTCTAATCAATATATATTACGAGGAGCTTAACGTTGAATCTTCAATACAAAGCAAAATTTTGAAGTTTTAAATGTATTTAGGTAGGTGCTTTAATTAAGATAAATTTTCTGGTCATGGGTTGATCATTTGATTTAGGAGAAAATTGATAATGAACATGTGATCCTCAGATATAGAACTTTCAATGATCTTTATGTCTGAAATGGCCTGAATTCAAATCTGATTGGTTGGACTCAGCAACCATGTGATGATCTGACTGAGAATAAGATACAGATTGAGTCTACAATTTTCACACCAGAACCAGAATTCAAATCAACAGCTTGTTTGACGATTTCCTACAGAAATGCGACCTGCATTCAATCGCCTGAAGGAATCTTGCAATGGAATGTGGAATGTTAAAGAACCTAAGTAGGAACTCTAAGCAGCTTGGTTGACATGCAAGTTTTTCCTAGCAACTGGAAACGCAAGTCTGGTGGGTGGGATTTGAAATTTGTATGGAGGGTACCTTACTCCAGATCATGCAAAGTGAAAGTCTATGAGTGTTTTGCCCATCTGCATCTATCTATATGATAGCATACACTGTCTGTAATTTTGCTTCCCCATGATTGCTGCACTTTCCTGGGAAGGTTGAGATTTTCACTAGCTTTCATTTTCTCAAATGAAATCGATAAATTTTTCGGAAACTGTCAATTAGCATGAACAAATACATCTCACATGGTTATGGCTGACAATAGACCTTCATTTATGCAATTCTTCGTTTGCAATATTTAAGTTGATTATTTAGAAATTTTCAACATCTGGTTTACCTCTTAACCTTGGTTTTTAACTTTAAATATTGATCTAGTTTTTGTTTCTTTTCCTATGTGGTGCCTGCGAAAATTGGACTCTTCTTATATTGGCAAGGGTTTAGTTGCGTATCTTGTGCCCCCAGAATTTGTTCAGTAATTCTCATCTATTTGGATTGTCTTTCATCAGGAATATATTCTTAGGGTGAATCCAGGGAGGGGGGTCACCGATATAAGTCACAGTTCACCGTGTACCCCATCTCTGTCAGCACCCAGTTCATTGATGAGTTTAATTCCTTAGGAACAGGAAGATTGATGTTTCAGAAGCTTTGCAAGCCACCACAATCACTAAGTTTTGATGCATTTTATATTGTAGAGCAGTTGTAAAAAGAAAATATTAATTGATCAATAATACTCAAAATGTGTGTATTGTTTAAATGGTTGTTGCCTCAAATTCGTTGCATGTGCAGATAAAGATTGTCCATGGCAGATCATGTCTGTGCCTAAACTATTTGATTGAGATTGAATCGGTAGTTTTCCAACTAACCCTGGCTTTCCGTTTGTAGAGAACTAATGACAGAGACTACAAGTCATATCTGTAAACTCTACTATAAAAGCTCTTTATATTTCTCTGAATTGCATTAGATTATTCAAGCATTATTTTTTGGTTCACAATGATTTGAACTATTTCAAATTCGAATAAATCTTTGGTTTAGAAAAAAGAAAAGGCAGACTGAACCACTGATTTTAACAACATATCGGCTGGCCATGCATTAAAGCCTCAGTCAGACTATTCAAATATCTTGCTTTAATTTAATTGGTTTCATCCAATTCATAACCAGATTAGTTTTTGTGACCAAGTAAACATCTGATTTATCCTACAAAATGGAACACGCAATCTAGGGGCATGCAACGGAAAAGAATCAAAATCTTCCCATAAAAGGAATTATAGTCCAGCATTGGTTCATTACAGATGTTTAAAGTGCACATTGCGAGCTCCCAAATTCATCTTTTTCCAGTGCTGTGAACGATAAGAAACTAAGCTGTATGAAGCCAAGATCAAACATGAAGAATCAAAATTGAACTGAATGGGGACGTAGTTGGCTTAAGCAATTCCACATGAACTGGAGCAGAGCACCGGATTCCTGACAAAAACTCGAAGTGTACTAATAAGAAAAACTAACAAGAGTTTCACCAGAGTTCTACGGGTAGATCTGCACAGAGATCTAAAGAAAGTAGCTCACTAATCTGCAGAAAGAATGATGTGAAAGAAAGAAAGCAAGAAAATGGCCAACTCGACTGATCCATGTGAAGCTTTTCATCACATTCTAAAAGCAAAAACATTAAAAGCAGAAAAGTTGTGCCATCGTCTGACAAACTAGTGCATCTTGGTGCTCCATGTTGCCAATACTGATCCATAGAAAGAGTTGCATCATTAAGGGAGAGAAAAACTTGAATAGGATGAAACTGCATATATTGTACCGGAAAAGATGAACTGCATATCATCTGCTTTTATCCGGTACTTTCTTTTAAACTATAATAAAGAAATATCAACAGGCAGCAGAATGCTAATCGCTTGATAACATCAGGAAATTCAGATTATTCTTGAAGATATCATAACAATGACATCAGAAACCATCAAACTAGCAAAACCTAAACGTCAATTTTCATTGAAGGTTACAAACACAGAAGTTGCCAAGTGCAATATTGGTTACTGTACAAACGTTGCTCTATCCTATCCATAAAAGCCGAAAGAGATTGCGGTTGCTCAATTGAATTCACAACAACAACAAACAACAACTAAGCCTTTTCCCATACTAGACGGGGTCGGCTACATGGATTCTTTGTTTCCACAGATCCCTATCGTGTGCCATGTTAGCAGTTAACTCCCAATAAGCTAGATCATTCTTTATTGTTTCTTTCCAACACTTTTGTGGTCGTCCTCTACCTCTTTTAATACTTTCCAAATTTAGTTTTTCTACCCTTCTTACAGGTTCTTCTTCTGATCTTCGTTCTATATGTCCAAACCATCTTAAACGATGTTCTCTTATTTTATCCTCTATTGGTGCCACTCCTAATTTGTTTCTAATAACCTCATTATGTATACGGTCTTTTCTTGTATGACCACTCATCCATCTCAACATCTTCATTTCTGTCACAGACATCTTTTGTACATGTTGATGATTAACTGCCCAACACTCAGAACCATAAAACATGGCAGGCCTAATTGCTGCTCTATAATATTTACCTTTTAATTTTAATGGTATCTTCTTATCACAAAGAATACCTGATGCTCCTCTCCATTTTAACCAACCAGCATTAATTCTATGTGTAACATCTCCATCAATTCTTCCATCACTTTGAAAAATTGACCCTAGGTATTTAAAACTTTCCTTTTGGGGAATGCAATGTGTGCCAATTTTAATTTCTATGTCCTCTGAAGTAGCCAAATGATCAAACTTACATTCCATATATTCTGTCTTTGTTCTACTAAGTCGGAGGCCTTTGCTTTCTAATGTTTCTCTCCATAGTTCTAATTTTCTATTAACTTTTTCCTTAGACTCCTCCACTAATACAATGTCATCTGCAAATAACATACACCAAGGTACTTCATCTTGAATATGTTTTGTTAACTCATCCATCACCATTATAAATAAGTATGGACTTAAAGTTGATCCTTGATGTAACCCAATATTAACTTCAAAGAAGTCTGTCGTTCCTTCATGAGTCCTCACACATGTTTTTGCACCATCATATATATCTCTTATAAGGTTAATATATGTCAATGGGATACCTCTTTTTTCTAAAGTTCTCCAAAGAACCTCCCTCGGTACCCTATCATAAGCTTTTTCTAGATCAATAAATATCATGTGAAGGTCTTTCTTTTTTGCTCTAAAATGTTCCATAAGACGTCTCAAAAGGTGAATCGCTTCAATAGTAGATCTGCCTGGCATAAATCCAAATTGGTTCAGTGTTGTACTTGATACTTGTCTTAACCTACGTTTGATAATTCTTTCCCATAATTTCATAGTATGACTCATTAACTTGATACCTCGATAATTCGCACAATTTTGAATGTCTCCCTTGTTCTTATATATGGGTATAAGTGTACTTGTTCTCCATTCCTCAGGCATCTTTTGGTTTTTCCATATTTCATTAAATAGCCTTGTGAGCAAGTGATTCCTATTTCTCCTAGTATTTTCCAAACTTCTATAGGAATATTATCGGGTCCTACCGATTTACAACTCTTCATATGTTTAAGAGCCTCTTTGACTTCATTCTTTTGAATACGTCGGTAGAAATTGTGGTTTATATACTTTTCTGACTTGGCTAAATCTCCTAAACTAATACTAACATCTTTATTTTCATTAAAAAGATTATAAAAATAGTTTTTCCATCTATTTCTTATATCATCATTTGCCACTAGAATTTTTTCCTCCTCGTCTTTCATGCATCTAACATAATTAAGATCTTTAGTTTTCTTATCTCTAGCCCTAGCTATCCTAAAAATATCTCTTTCACAATCTTTTGAGTTGAGTTTTTTATATAAGTCATCCCAAATCTTAGCTTTTGCTTCACTAACGGCCTTTTTCGCTTCCTTCTTTGCTTTCTTATAAGCTTCTAAAGTTTCACTAGTTTTCTTAGCATAATGTAATTTGTAACATGCCCTCTTTGCCTTGATTTTATTTTGTACTACTTCACTCCACCACCAAGCTTCTTTTTGTGCCGGTACACCTCCCTTAGATACCCCTAACACATCTTTCGCCACTTTCCTAATATGTATAGCCATATTGTTCCATATATTACAGGGTGTGCCAACATAATTCCAAACATCTCCTTGAAGGACTTTCTGTTTAAATATATCTTCTTTCTCGCTTTTGAGGTTCCACCATTTAGTCCGAATAGCTCGATGCACTCTTTTCTTCTTTGTCCACTTTTTTATTTGTAAATCCATAACTAAAAGTCGATGTTGGGTGGTTAAGCTTTCTCCTGGAATTACCTTACAATCTTTACAACACGCTCTATCTTTTTTTCTACAAATAAAGTAATCAATTTGTGTTTGTGATAAGCCACTCTTATAAGTAATTAAATGTTCATCTCGTTTTTTGAAGATTGTATTGACTACAAAGAGATCAAATGACATAGCAAAATTTAAAATCTCCCTACCTTCCTCGTTTATATCCCCAAAACCAAAGTTTCCATGAATCCCTTGATATCCTAATGCCTCTTTACCGACATGTCCATTTAAATCTCCTCCTAAACAAATCATCTCCCTTTGTGGAATCTTTTGAAACACCTTATCTAACTCTTCCCAAAAAACTGTCTTTATACTATCTTCTAGTCCTACTTGGGGTGCGTAAGCACAAACTATATTCAAAACCTCTGCTCCTAACACTAATTTCAACGTCATGATTCGGTCACCATATCGTTGTATGTCTACTACACTCTCCTTTAAATCTTTATTTATGATAATACCAACTCCGTTTCGAGCCTTTTCTTTACCTGAGTACCATAATTTAAAACCAGTATCCTCTATCTCCTTTGCTTTTTCTCCAACCCATTTTGTCTCTTATAAACATAGAATATGAATCTTTCTTCGAATCATAGTATATACCACCTCCATTAGCTTACCCGATAATGTTCCGATATTCCAAGAACCAATACGAATCTTATTATCTAGGACTAGCTTCCTTACCCCCTGCATCCGTCCATAATCAAAATGCGAAGACCCTCTCTGAAAATTTTTCACTACATTCAGGCGGCAATGTAGCGGGACTAACTTCTTTACCCACACCCGTTCATGATGTGGGAACCCTCTCTGCAATTGATTCACTACATTTAGGCGAAAATGTAGTGACCCTTGCTTACTTCTTACTGCATTCGGGCTCTGCAGCACGTCGCTAGGCGGGGACGCCCCAAAGCAATGCTCATAATTTTTGTAATCCATGTTGTAAAATCCGACGAAGTTTTACGCTGGCTGTCGGACGCCTAACACAACCCTCCTCCTTTATCCGAGCTTGGGACCGGCAATGCAATGATGATCACTTGAATTCACGACTTCATAATTTCAATTTCAATCCTTGGGCTTCTCCTTGAGGACATCTTTTTCAGGTAGCTCCATGGGCTTTATTTTGTCAGCTGCCCTGGTAAAGGAAGTCCAAAATATTGGATACAATACGTTAAATTTCATCCTGAACGGAGAGCAACCTTCCACATAGTGGCAACAAATTCCAGCACTAAGAAACATCTTATAGTAAAAGTTATCAGAGAATGGAATAAAATGAAGCCCAATAACACGATACACATGATTGACAGAGTTCAAAAGTTAACAGATAGTACTACACTTAACATTATATACAAAATGTAAAAATCCACAAGATAGAAAAAAAAAAACAGAATCTGAAACCTCAGTTTATATTTTCTAATATTGGTGTACAGCTAACTCTGCCCAAGCAGTGGTTATATTCTGCATAACTGCTTACAGGGTTGGCTGTATAAGACGCTTAAAATGCAATGACAACATAGTCCATCCAAAACTTTGAATAAGATATCTACAAATTCAATACAACAACAACTAAGCCTTTTCCCATACTAGATGGGGTCGGCTACATGGATTCTTTGTTTCTACAAAGCCCTATCATAATTTGTAGAATCCATCTGGCAAACGACAGAATATGGCATGAATTAAGAAACAAAAAAAGGTGCTTTCAAATAATTATACAGAAGTGGTCTACAACCCAACTGTTACTTAAGTAACAGTTAAATTCACAAAGCAAGATCCTACTCCTATGTTGACGACATAATTCATGAGAAGACATGAATTTGTTCATTTGTCTTAAATAAGATATTGTGAAATGTGTCCATAAAAAGTGACACTTTCATAATACTTTCAAAATCTACTTTTTCATACCTTCTTAAAGGTTCTTCTTTTGATCTTCTTTCTATATGTCCAAACCATCTTAAACAATATTCTCTTATTTTATCCTCTATTGGTGCCACTCCTAATTTGTTTATAATAACCTCATTATGTATACGGTCTTTTCTTATATTATCACTCATCAATCTCAACATTTTCATTTTTGTCATAGACATCTTTTGTACATGTTGATGATTAACTGCTCAACACTCAAAACCATAAAACATGGCAGGTCTAATTGCTGCTCTATAATAATTACCTTTTAACTTTAATGGTATCTTCTTATCATAAAGAATACCTGATGTTCCTCTCCATTTTAACCAACCATCATTAATTCTATGCGTAACATCTCCATCAATTCTTTCATCACTTTGAAAAATTGATCCCAGGTATTTAAAACTTTCCTTTTGAGAGATACACAATGTCATATGCAAATAACATACACCAAGGTACTTCATCTTGAATATGTTTTGCTAACTCATCAATCACCATTATAAATAAGTATGGACTTAAAGTTGATCCTTAATGTAACCCAATATTAACTTCAAAGAAGTCTGTCATTCCTTCACGAGTCCTCATATGTTTTTGCACTATTGTACATGTCTCTTATAAGGTTTATGTATGTCAATGGGATACCGCTTTTTTCTAAGGTTTTCCAAAAAACCTCTCTCGGTACCCTATCATAAGCTTTTCTAGATCAATAAATATGTGAAGATCTTTCTTTTTTGCTCTAAAATATTTCATAAGATGTCTCAAAAGGTGAATCACTTTAACACTAGATCTACCTCGCATGAATCCAAATTGGTTCTCTGTTGTGTTGTACTCGATACTTGTCTTAACCTACATTTGATAATTCTTTCCCATAATTTCATAGTATGGCTCATTAACTTGATACCCCGATAATTCGCACAATTCTGAATGTCTCCCTTATTCTTACATATGGGTATAAGTGTACTCGCTCTCCATTCCTCGGGCATCTTTTAGTTTCTCCATATTTCATTAAATAGTCTTGTGAGCCAAGTGACTCCTGTTTTCCCTAGTATTTTCCAAACTTCTACAGGCTACATAATTTTGTGGTGTTTTCACAGGTTTTATTTTTCAATAAAGCTGAATGTAACCCACATGACATTGCAACTGAGCACTCAGCCAGATTGATGGGTATACAATTTGTGCTTACTATATTCCATCCATTCACTAAAGTACGCAATTAGAATTCTTTATCCATATGAATTTAGATACATCATCAAAGCATAATGAAGACGACAATGAGTGTGTTCAAGGCATGTCATGGCATATATCGCACCACGCATTTGGTGAGCATACATAGCTTTCACCTAAGATCAGAAGACAAAATTTCTATCCAACTTCAAGTGCCTCTTTTCATCTTTTGTGATTCCTTGGGTTGCCTTTCTCTGAAGTCAAATTAGAGCAATGGAGACTGTTCAGGTATCAAATGCTATGATATCTGCTACTTGATGAAGATACCCTAGCATATAAAGTCGAACCAAATTAGAGTTCATTGGCATGAAGATATGCTGCTTTTTTACTAGAAGCAAGCCAGTCAACTCCACTAACATCAGACACAAGCAACTAGAGGACATGTTAGCAATCCAGATGAAATACTGAAAGGATAGTATTGTACATAATCTTATATGCTCTTTACCAATTAAAACTCCTTCATGCCACCTTCAGAAAATGTCAGATCAAGTATCATAAAACCTTCCTCAACACATTTTTCTGCATGACACCATAGTCTTCGTGATTATGACACCTTTTCCACTCCAATATTTCATATACCAGACTATGAGCTCCTTAGGTTTGACAATTCCGAACCCTCATGATCAGCACAATCAAACTTTGTTTGAAACAATTTTTGGTGGTTGAAGAGAGATTTGGGATCAACTGTCAAAACATCATGCTGTATTAACAAGGAAGAGAAGTTTGTACATTTATGTTGGCAGAAAACCCTTAAGAGTGTTACAAGGAAACAATCAAACCTGATCTAGCCCTTCTCGAGTTAAATTCCCCATGTGACACAAGATCAACCTCAATAACACTGACAATCCATGTAGCTGACTACATTTAATGTGGTAAAAGGCTTGGTTTTCACTTTTGTTTGATTGGATGCTGGCAGAAAACTTTTAAAGAGATGATCAACTCATTTCACTAGTAAAACTTGGATATGAACATTTTGTCCAAATTGCTACATATGCAAGCCCTCAAAGTTGACCGAATTATTGAACCAAAATTCTAGAAACTTAGCATATATGGTACTGGGAAGACATGTCACGTGTGGATACGACAAAACAACTTAAAAATCATGCTACAAAAATGGCTCTATTGTAGAGATGTGTATATAGATAGCACATATACATATACAGTGTAACTCAAATCATGCAACTCTGATTAGATAAAGGTACAAAATCTTGAAAGTGAAACATCTTTTAAACTATAATACCATAAAGCCTACACTAAACTAGCTGTGAGCTGATAATGTCATTTACGAAACTGTTTAAAATAATTAATGCCAAGTTGGAAGCAGGGGAAGTACCAATATTAACAACATTAGGTGTTTCTGTCCACCTCAACATGAAGTACTGTTAAAACTTTCACTACAACATAGCCTGGAAGTCGCAAAAGCTAAGCTTGATAAAGCAGACAGGAGCTTTCTATGGTAAATTTTAGTCCTCCGGCTACAAAGATCTTTTGAAATTCCTAATCAGCAGTTTTTATCAAATGAGGTGACAGAACTCCATTAAATATTCTACAATATGGACTACAATTACAGAAACTTTGGCATCCAAACATAATCATAATCTTTACAATATATACAACTTAAATAACTGTCATAAAGTTTATTTCTAAACACAATCAACGGTTCTACAAGCATCCAATACCAATGACCTCTCATGCCAATATTACAATATGTTCTTCACCGTTTCTAAATGTATTTTTCATGGACGCATAATGTAAATCCTGGAAGATACCTATTGGAACTAAAACAAACATTTTGACAGCTCAAAACTTTGGAGAATTGCACTCAATCACACAGAACGGTGTATCAGTTTTCCATTTAATGAATAGACTATATGTACAATACCGGACCACCTTAACTTCATCTAGCAAATACTCAATAAGTCATTCCCACATGACAAAATAATCACATAAGCAAAGGATTGAGATATCCAATCGAAAAAGGCGTCTTAGCTAATCTCAGGCTTAAACTTCGAAGACACATGGTAGTTACAAATTATAAAGAAAGTAAAGGAACAGCAAGGATAATGATCGATTTACTTGGTAGCAGAAGATGAAGATTCTTCCTCCAACCACTGCCTAATTTGCCGAATGTTTCGCCTGAACATGGTGGCTGATTTCTTTACATCGCTGCGCATGAGGAGGACGACGGCGCTAACTCCAGCTACTGTGAGGATGAAATTCGACAATGCCATTCCCGAGTTCCTGATTCCTCAAACCCACCAGAAGCAAATTAGCTTATGACAAACAAAGGAAAACCTTCTCTTTCTTCTTTGATAAGATTAAGAAACAGAGTTAAACATAACGTGTACAAGTTAGAAAAAAACCTAAGAAGCGTTTCCCAGAGTTCATAAACCCTAATTTTTACCCAGAAGAAAACCCCAACAAACAAAGCAAACTATGATCCGACATATATAAAATTTCAAAAAAAGAAGAAAAAGAAAGCAAAATCTGCAGCGAATTACAGGAAACACAAGATATTAATCGATCTACTCAAAAGGGAAAGAGAGCCACAACCAACCACAAGAATCAGAGACATTCGGAGAGAGCTGAAAATCACTGACCGGAAAATCCACTTCCCAGATCAGTCAGCTCGCTGGAAACCTGAAGACAGGGGGAGACGATTGAAGGGATGAACGAAGAAAGGTGAAGGAACGCAGACCGAGTAAGCCCATTGACCCCGTAAATCGGGTCATCGGGTCGGGTTCGGAACGAAAAGAGGTCGATCTGAAACCGACCCAATTTTGTTTGGGTCCGTGATCCGGGTTAAGGTAGTTCAGGTCAACTAAATATATTGAAAAATACATCTCATATATATATATATATATATATATATATATATATATATATATATATGCGCACACATATCCTTTGATGCTATAATACATCTTGTATGTATTTTACTCGGATAATGTCACTATAGCAAATACACACACATATTTAGATGAGGTTTGGGTATTTTATGGATTGGGTTCAACTTGACCCAAATCCTACCCGACTTTTATTGGGTCAATTTTCCCTCACCCAAGTCCCACCTAGAATCCTTGAGTCCTGACCCGGACCTGAATTCTAGGGTTGGGGTCGGTTTACCGAGTCTGGCCCTAAATTATCAGGTCTAAATAAGGGGAGCAACAATGAGTTAGGATTTTCCAGTCGGGTCGACCCAAACGGTTCAGACCATGGTCTGAGTATATTTAAACTCTAGCAATCATTTCCGGGTTTGATCCTTTCAAGAGTTGCCAACTCCCAATTTAGCTTTTCTGTGTCTAGGCTGATTCGATTCATAAACATGCAAAAGTCACCATTCATGGAAGAGTAAATAAACTGTAGAATCCCCAATGGAGAGAGATAATGACAAAGTCAAATGTGTCTCCATTTTTATTCGGTTTCTTTAATTTATTTTAAGATCTATCTCATTCTTCTATATCTAAGTATAGAAGAATCATTCCACCTGTGAAAGATAATATATGTTAAAGTTCTCGCCGGCCGGCCAAGAACGGAGAGTCAGCAGATCAAGTTGGGGAAGATGAAGAATTGAACTGCAGGGCGACATCACAGAACGAATCAGCCGATCAGGTTTTGGAGTGTCGGCCTGCACCCAGGATCTGATGGGTTTCATCATCTCATTGTAATCCTTATCAACAAATTCATTATCATTATCATTATCATTCTCGCTATGATCATGGTTTTTATAATAATTACTATGCTTACATTTACCCGGTAATCGGATATTTTGTACCCCGTTTTGTGTTTTCTTGTCTTGTTCGTGTCAGGACATTTTGTACCGTTTCTGAACCAGGTCACACGAACATTAGCCACCTTTTCTTGTTTCTCACTCAACTTCACATGGTGAATACATGACAGGTTTGATTCGTGTCAACATGAAACAGACACGATGAATGGGAGTGCGAAATAATCCACCATGACATGATCGGAACACGACTTGCGATCATGAAAGGAATTCTGTGGAAACCCTAAATTTAGTCTGGTTCCCATTTTCGTGCCAACTTGATCAGGTGGGTTTACCATGAGGAAAACCTGCATGACTGGATTTTACGAGGAAGACACGAATTATACCGAGAAACAACACCATGTTAGGGTTTTGGATTTTGATAATTGCAAATTTTAGTTTGAACCTATGTGAGATTCAGACCTTGTATGAGTTATGAATCACACCCATGGTTCCAAACCGGCCTCGTGGTTCCAACTGGAACTCGAATGGGCCAGGAATCAACTGGAACCGGTAAAACTGAACCGAGAATCAGGAACCACTGGTTTTGGTTTAGGTTTCACCTTTCATAGAACCAAAACCAGGTCGAAACCAGAACTCAATGGTTCCATATATATTTTTTAATTTTTTAAAATTTAAACTTTTAATAATTTTCAGGTTGTGTGCATTTTAAGCCTCAAACTCAAACCAGAACCAGAATCGACCCCAATTTGATTCCAGAACAACCAAAACTGGCTATTTGGAATCGGCCGTTCTGGTTAATCCAGAATCGGCCACTTGAGGATTTGGTCCTAATTTTATTTGGGTTCTTGGGTTAAGGTTTTAGTGTATTTGGTTTGGGCCTTGAAAGGGTTGGATCCTTAAGATCCCGAATTTTGATCGTAAACCTATTTTCATGCGTCGTAAAAGGGTCCGACACAAATTTTGATCTTCTTCTTCTTTCTCTCAACTGTGTGTGTATGTGAGGGGGGAAGATCCTGAAGGCCGTGAGGGAAAGCCATAGTCAACCAAGGGCTGCCGTGTCACTACGTGCTACGGGGGAAGAAGAGAACAGGGGATGCCGGAAATAGACTGGGTTCCAAGGAAAAAGGCTGATCGGTTTGAGGGTGGCCAATCGAGCCGTGTGGCTGAGGTTCGGAACTTGTTTTGAGGCCACCCGGAACCCGGTGGCATATCCTAAGGCTGTATTTGCATGTGGACAACACAAAGCAGGGCCTGCGGGACGTGGCCCTGAGGCGCACACTGTGCAAGCCACTACACAAGCACCCCTTTAGGAGCGTTGGAGGTACAGAACAACTATTGAGTATCATGCATCACAAAATATTCGATATTCGTCATGAATAACATCCACAAACAGATATGATCATATATTCCAACCAAAGCATGATATGTGATACAAATGAAAGGACCATGATGATAAAAAAAAATCCCTACCATCATCAAATACCAAACCTTAGACACCAACAACATACAGCACGCACAAACAAAATCTACAAAACCCCTCTCCCCTGCAACAGTAGATGCATGAAAATCATGCATTATTCATAATTTTCATACCAAGCTAACCCACATTCCCCCAAAACACATTCTAATAAGTGTTGAGTTTCCTGCAGTTCTTCCTGATCTCTCCCTGAGATCCAGTGAGAGGAGCGATGTTCGTCATCTTCACCATGGACTTGGCAAACTGCTCGAAGAATTTCTCATTGTCCTTCGCATAAAGCTCGACAAGAGCCATGGTTTCCTTGTTCTGGGTGAAGATGATCTCATCTGTGGAAAGCAAACCCTTCGATGCGATTATGTTCTTGAAGTAGTAGTTGTCGAATTTGGCTACTGTGACAAAGTCCAAGGGGAATAGGTTCTGGTCGCCGCCAGATCGCGGGCAGCCCTGTCTGAGCTTGGCAGCATAGTGCGGATCAAGTGTGAAATCCGGCAGTCCGTTCCCTGTTTGGTTGTAAAGCCTTTGCCTGAAGCTTGTGCACCTTGAGAACCCAATCGTGTGGCTTCCTGCAAAGCCAAAAAGGATCAACAGTACTACATTTTGCTTCTTTAAAGAGGAATCACATATACACACAAACATATATGTGTGTGTGCAGGAAAAAAGAGCAGAACTGAATCTGATCTTCTTGCAGCATATAGCGAAGAATAATAAACTGTAAGATGGAGTTACCGGAAAGCGCGACGAGATCGACGAGGTCAAGGCCCTTGAGCTTGAATTTGGTAATGAGAGTCTGAATGGTGCTGTTTGGAGCTGGAATGTTTTGGTTTGATCCGCTCAAGCTGGCTCCAAGTGAGTCTCTCCTCCCCAATGGCACTTCCCAACTGGGTCCACCAGCCTGATATGCGCACACACAAAACATGTAGAAACAAGATTAGTTGGGTTATCAAAGGCCCTGTGTGTGTGTGTGTGTAGATCGTAGCTGATAAGCATTTACCAAAACTGTGGAGTCCCTGGATGCAAGGGTGAGAATATCCGCACAGGACACTATACCAGGACACGCTTTCTCAACTTCAGCTTTGATCTCATCGATGACTTCGAATCCTCTGGCTGAGTTCCTGTTTGGGTTTGAGTTTTTCTCACTGATTATGCTTCCACTGCTATCCAGAAAGATTGATGCATCACAGCCCTGAACAGATGAACCATGTCAGAGAGAGAGAGAGAGAGAGAGAGACCTATCTTAGGCTTAACAGTGACCTATTAATATCTTTATGCTGAAGAGTCTGTCGGCAATGTACAATTATTAAAAGAGAGGAGATCCATCCAGTGTCATAGGAGATTTGATCACTATGTATAATAATTAAAAGAAAACTATACAGCCGAACATGTGATAATTTAGCTTTGAAAGAGATCGTTGCCTACTTTAGTCTAACCAGGGAAGAGACCTATCTTAGGCTTAACGGTGGCCTACTAATCTCTGTGTTTTTTTAATGGATTTGACATCTCTCTCTCTCTCACGCACACACATGCACACAAGCAATTTAATTTTGATTTTTTTTAAAACATGAGTTATTAAAAGGTTTCTTATACATTATATAGACCATTGAATCTTTGACATCCCTTTTTAGAATAATTTTGAAAAAAATAATTCGACTTACATAAGCGACAAATAGTTCACAAGAAGAAAATTTCGAAATCTAGGTAAGCCAATAATTAGCTGGTGACCTTACTTCATGTCAAAATGGGACCAGTGGGTTTGGTAGAATAGACTTGACTTGGTGGTAGCACCATGGCCCATGGAAAAGTAATTAGCTTCAAGGGGACAAAACCAATGATCTCTTGCAAGAGACCAAGCAAACTCATAACTGGGTCAAGTTTTATCATATCCTAACTAAGACCATAATCTGGGCACCTGCGAGCCATTTTCGCACCCAAGAGCTGCAATAGAGTGGCCGGTGAGCCGCTTAACTGGTTACTTGTCTCCGGCCAATATAGCTGCTTAACAAGCTATCTGTTTGAAACAAGGTTGTCCTAAGCCATTTTTGCATCCTAAAACACCAGCCCATGCCGGTCATATCAGCGTCACTCTCATAAAATGCAAGTATCTAAAAGTATAATGACTAAACATTTGAAGATCATTGATAAAACTCGCCTTAAAAAGATAAATAAGCCTTGAGAAACAAGCCGCCATTACTGTAAGGTAACATATGAATAGTGAGGAGAAGGGCCAAACCTTGACAAAACAGTCATGGAACTGCAGCCTAAGCAAGGATGCAGCCATTCTACTCTCCCGTTCGACGGCCCTGGCGACGACGGACTTGACAATCTCTTCCAGCTTGGGGCAAGACTTTTCATAGAATTGAGGGTACAGATATCCATGGCCCGTGCTGTAGCCGTGGCCTTTGCCATAACCGTAGTTTATTGGATGCGCGGAGCAGATAGCTATCAGGCCTAGAGTGAGGCACAAGAAGAAGAGGAAGCTTGAAGACATTCTCTCCATGTTTGCTTGTGTCTGAAGGCTTGGATCCTTAGTGGTGAGAGGCCAGTTGGCTCTGGGGACTATATATAGTGAAAGGCAGGAAAATAAGGGGAGTAAATTATTGCTTAAAAAATACAAAGAATGGTTGTTGTAGCTGCTACAAGATTGTACAATCAAAGCATAACTTTATATGCATGGTTGTGTGCTTTTAGGTTATTATGAAAGGAGTTTGTGCCTCGAGAATTGAGGGCAGTTGATGAAAAGGGACAAACT
Source organism: Brasenia schreberi (assembly GCA_036023115.1). Classification (NCBI taxonomy): domain Eukaryota; kingdom Viridiplantae; phylum Streptophyta; class Magnoliopsida; order Nymphaeales; family Cabombaceae; genus Brasenia; species Brasenia schreberi. The sequence goes on along the minus strand of JAYKKT010000078.1, from coordinate 4,477,711 downwards.
TTTTAGGTCTTGATTAGATAAAATAGTTGTACTAGCTAGGCTGACTTTAACTTGTAGTTGCACCTGCAGCAAACAAGTTTGCCTGCTGATCGTCGGTCATCTGCTAAAGTTGGATCATGGCTGAAAAATCACATGATCTATGGCGAATGCGGGCTCATCCGGCGAGCTCTAAGAATATATCAAGCTCTAACAACCTCATTCAACCATTGTTTAAGATCACATGAGGAGAAGCTCTAGCGAACCACATTAATATATATATATCAAATTAATCTTTTTTATTCAGAAAATACTTGTATAAAATGGTACCTTAATTGTAGTTTAAATGAGCAGGAATTTCTTATTTTTTCTAATATTTCACTTTTACAAGAAAATTTATTAAAAAATTATAAACAACTGATTTCCAGTTAAGGATTTTAAGTATTTACTGAAAATTATATGCAAAAAGTTGCAATTTTCCACTTTAAATTGTTCATCTCGCCTAATTCGCCTGATGCTCAGTTCATGTGTGGCTCGGCTTGAACGAGCAAGCTAACGAGCTGAACATGAACGGCTTTTTGAGTCCATGCGAGAGCCATGAACAGCTGCTATTTGGATTGTTTACCAGACTCACGTTGAAGGGACAGGGCAAGTAGGCAACCACCCATTTTGAAAAAGTCTCAACGGCTATGGAACAAATCGAGTCTAATTTGTCAAGTATGTTCTGAACGAAAAATAAATGAAACAAAGCGAACACATCTCACCTGCTCCGTTTCAAATTGTTGCATACAGATTGGGTTTGGTTTTACTTGTATGTATGTCTTGCCGTATTTGTATCATTGAAATACTTATCTTTGTTGGGATCCACTTTCTGTATTAAACTAATGTATTGCAACCACTGCCAGACTTCCTAGTGATGGAAATTCTCGACCTTTTTTTAAATCCAAGTTTAGACCTAGACATGTCTTTTTCCGGCTTGTCTGGAACCTGGAATCCGGAACTAATCGTTTCAGGCACGGTTTCGGTTCCAGTTTCAGGACAGTTCCAGTTCTGGTTTTCAAACTGTCTCGGAACCATTAAATTTTTTTCTGAAAAGAAGGGCACATGCACCCTTGAGAGTCGAACTCCCCACTCTACTGATGAGTTTGTGTTAATAGTTGTTGATATATATATATATATATATATATATATATATATATATATATATATATATATATATATATATATATATAAGACATTTAGCGACAGTTTGAAACCAATCTGTTCTGGTTCTGGTTCTAGTTTCCGGTCGATTTTTGGATACCATAACCAAACTGGGGTCCCCACTTCCCATTACGGTTCTGGTTCAGCTGGTTCTAGTTACCATCGGTTCTGCTTCAAACTGCTGGGCTGGTTCTGAACCGGCCATGTCTATTTATAACTACATCAGATGCATTTCCGGTTAGTTATTTTCCATAAACTTGTACATGAACCATACTAGAACCAAAACAAAGCCTTCACCCTACGGTGCAAGTGAGCCAAGCTGCTCACAAGATACTTGAACTTGATGTGAAAAACTCAAACTTTACTAAACATTCTCAAATTTCAATCAAGCTCAAGTTGCTCATGAGCTGAGCTTCAGTCTCAGTAAGGTCATCACAGTAGCCCATCGCAACTTTAAAAAAAGTTGTTTTATATTTTTAAATTTTTTAATGAAGCGCAGGGAATAGTACCAAGTTCACCAGCTTGGACCTTATGGAGTGGTTTTTGGGTGAGGTGCACTTATATTTCAGGTACATTTGTATTTCACGTCTATAAAGCACATGTATTTCTCTATATACAATGGCAATCTCGTGAATTTTTTTAGATTTCGGGGTCCTCCCCACTACTAGTTATCCTCCAAACCAATCAAAGATTTTCTCATGTTACTGAACTTAGGGCATTAAATCGCATCTTTTATGTGAAACCAGGAGAGCTTGCATTCTACCTCATGGACCTGTCATAAATGCAAGAACACTTTGTTGAATTTAGAACAAGAAAGGAATAATGGGGGAAATCTGCAAAAATGATGGGACTAGTGCAGTGAAATGATCAAGCTCATGCTCTATTTGGAGAATTCCAAATCCATGATTGAGAGTCGATGAGGGTTTAGATCAATTCAAAGTGGATTTTAAATAGTAGATGATTGGTACCTTGAGGAACATTGAGGTCACTGCCTAAACTAAAAAAGGGCCCTATGAACTCTGCAGTCTTCATCAACATTTAGACATATATGACATTATATCACCATTGTTTTGTGGTATAATGGGGAGGCAAAAGCGAGAGGCATGCCCCTCCCCCGGTATCGAACACGTCATCTTCAACTTGTGGATCAACCAGCTAGCCGGTTGAGGTATTGTTCTTTGTGCATTATATTATCATTTCTAATGCTAATATATGCATTGTTATATAGATTGATCTGTTATATGATGAAATGATAAACAAGGTTTTTGCTTCACTCATCCGCCAGCTTGTTTACTATATTTTATGGATTCCATAACAACTACGACTATGCTTTGGACTTTAGGAGAGAGACACAAATAGGGGATTGAATTTTGGGTAGTTGTTAACACCAAATCCACTTAAGTCTCATGAAAAATGAAGACAAAAAAATTGGTTAAAGCCTTTAGGAACCATTAATGGTGTCTTGTATTTGGTATGGGACAATTATGATGCGTTGTTTTCCATTTGGTGCAGTTTAATGGAGAGGCAGAAGCCAGATGCATTGAACTCATGACCTTAAAGTTGTGAATCGACCCGATAGCCAGGTGAGCTACCGCTCTTTGCACGATAATTATGATGTGCCATTGCATGCTGAAGATCCACTCGCTTGAGAAATACAACCAAAGCAAAACCAAGGCTTCTCCTTGTTAAGTGGGCTTTGATAAATTAATTCTTGGTTGCAATTATGCTCGATCTTGGGTCGTTGCATTTATAGTACGTGATATCCTGGATTATATATATAGAGAGAGATAAGATCCAGTACACCGCTGCTACTCACCCTCGATTATTATGTTTTGAGGGACCATGAGTTTAATAATATTGTCCTATATATTTTTTAAAACTCTTAAAACTTTTTAAATTATACTTATGCTACACAAAACAATAGATGAGCATGAAAGAGTGTCAGTGGTAGACATGATATGATTTTCATATATATATATATATATAAAATATGTTTTGTATCATGTGCTTTAGAATAAAGCTAAAACATAACATCAAGGTGATACAGTTGTTTGTTTTGAAAACATTTCCTTTAATAAAGTTGGGAAAGATTGTTACAGTACCCGTAAAGTTAGAAAAAAAAATATAAAAAAAGAAAGAAGAAAAGGAGATCACATAAGGGACCAGCCAATGTTCACATTCAATAGAAATATTTTTAGAGCCCATCATATCAATTCTATCATACATGTATAAATTTGTATAGAATAGCATTATGAGGGCCTGAAACTAAACATGACCCTGTTTGGTCTTTTATAGAACTCAAGATATTGAAACTAATTTGCTTTAGAAAAAAATACACAAATAAATGGCCTAAGGGATTATATGCCCATAATTTAATTAATGTTATAGAAAAGTCCATGCTAAATAATGATGTAGACAAGCTACCAGAATCCTGAACACTTTCAATACCTCATTTACTCAGTTCAAGCCAAAATGAGAGCCTTACTTGACTGGGGTTCTGGCATGTTGCTTTCTATTCATTTGGTCTCTCTATATGCTCCATTTGGGAACATAGAAACATGGAAATGGTGTTCGGGTTGTGCCGCAAAGTTAGGTACACAGAAACAGTTCATTTTTCGGTTTTTTGGTGAAGCAAAATGGCTCCATGTGGGAGAATGTAACACCTTCATATGGACATAGTTGTTGTCACAACCTATGAACAACACCAATGAGAGAGATGTATCTAAAACCCTAGCACCATCTGATTTTGGTAGGCATGCTTCTGTTTCCAAACCCGAACCCGAAACATCACCTTGCTAATATTTCCAGAAAACCACCTAATAATCGGCAATAACAGGCATCCAACTTTTCGCGAACATCGGATTCCATCAACTCTTTAGGTGTTAATACATGAAAAAAAGAAAGAAAAACTCTTATGGGGTGCTTGTTTATGTGTGAGGCTTCGGCCTCCTTTTCTCATCAAAGGAAAAAAAAAATCTTCTAAAATTCTTCAAAAAACATGTAATAATTAGATTACTTATGATGAAGACTCGTGCCTAAGAGGAGGGAGGCTCATATTTTATAAGGTGTTTGATTATGAGGTCTGGGCCTCAAATTTAGGAACTCTAAACTCAATTACTTAGCCCACTCCTACAACTCAACCTAATAATCAAATACCTCCTAAAGGCCATTTTTACCATTTCTATACATACACCTCAAATGTCTTAATGTACAACTCAAATGCACCAAAGCTTAACCAAAGGCAATTTTTCCTTTGCCCATACAAGCTGCAAGCTAGCTAGCATGGGTCCTCTCGCAAGGGCGCTAGCTTGTATGGGTCCTCTGGCAAGGGCGCTAGCTTGTAACTAGCTAGTGTTGTTACAGGCGAAAAAGACGGTGGCGGATCTACAAGAATAGGAGATGAGACGTCTGCCTCGAATAACTTTTAGAAAATAAAGAAAATATAACCATGTCAATTTCGTGGAAACAGTGGACACGTTCATGTATATACTGTGTTCACACATGGGCAGCCCATCAAGTAGAGGGACACAAGCGTAGTTTCAGTTTAGAAATATGAAAACGCGCACGCTTAACTAATACTTGCATCAATGCGGTCATTCTGTAAAGTACTCTTCTTTCACTTTCATCATTTTCATTAATGATAAGAATAGATTGTGTTCTCTGCAAAAGATTCACACACACAATATCTTCATTCATGATAAGAACAAATTATGTTCTTGGCAAAAGATTCACACAGAGACACACAATATATATATATATATATATATATATATTGAGAGAGAGAGAGAGAGAAAAAATGTTTCCTATATAATGCTCCTAACATATAATAGTATAGCAGTAACATAAAGCTAGCAAATTGCATGATAGTTGCCATAATAAAGTGGTATTTTATTAACACAAAGTTTAAAGTTGCTTCCTGAATGGTGATATGACCACGCACTAAAGGTTTTCGCGTGCATCTGATCATTCCGGCCCCAAACTTGCATAATTCTTTTAGTATGATTTCGTAGCAAATGCACATATAAATCTTAAAATTATCTGTACAAGCGTATAATATTAAGGTTTACAAGAGCCAAACTTGTTTGCAGTTTATCTTGCAGCAAAATTCATCTCCAAGGAAAACCTCTCTAGCATTGTATCGTGGTGCTAGCATAAGAAGAAAGAAATTTACTTTTTCATTTTTTCTCCTTTCTTCAAGACAAGAAGGTAAGCCAGTGAATAAAAAAAATTGGAGGGGGGAAGGAGGTAGACATGACTGGTTTCTAACTGGTTCGATGGTTTCAACCCTGACCGAAAACGGAACCAGCTGGACTCCGAATTGATGAAACCGAAACCAAAACCAAAACGAAAACCAAAATCGTCGGTTCCCGTATTTTTTTGAAAATTTCTTAAAATTTTTAGTTTTTTAATAAAATTACCACAAATGAAAACCATCCCCAAACCAAACATGCCTTGACGGGGAGGACGGGGATAGGAAAAACACCTATAACGTACATTGATATTTCTTTAGTTTTCTTCTTGTTTCCTGTCTTTTAACTGGCGAGCTGAGCGATGGCTCATCTAGAGAGGCTGAAAAGATGAGCCGAGCAAGCTTGCCACTAGTTAAGAGTGACCCAAACATTAACCATAAAAGTATTAGGTGTGATGCACCATCATGTCCAAGCAAGGTAGGCTAGAGTCACAGTAGCGGTCATATCCTTTATAAAGAACAGTCAAATCAAATCAAATAGTTGTTGTCGGCAGAGCCGAACCAAAAAGCACGAGAGCTTGTTTCCATTATTTTATAATTCAGGGACCCGTTGATGGCATTATTCGTCGGTGACTTTAACAGGGAAGCATTTAACTTGCCGATGATTCCGCTTTTAGATTGTTTAATTGGAAAATATGTGTGTGAGAGAGAGATGCTGGCCGCCGGTTGTAGAACCGGCTTTTGAAGCTGGTCATATATTAAATATAATTATAGTATATATAAGAGAGAATTGATTGGACTAAAAATGACAGGCCGTCAAGTTGGTCATATCGTATTAGAGCTGCCGTTTTTGACTGCCGGAGACCGTGAACTTGATGGGCGGTTTCGAGCTGCCGGTTTGAATTGCACTGAAACCGCTGGATTCTTCCCTAGTTCCAGTCTGATTTACGAAATCACGGGATCATAACCGAATCGAGAGGGTCTTCAGTTTCGATCATAGTTTCGACTCGGCTGATTTGAGACCAGTCTGAGTTACTGCTCTTTGCAGCAATTTATATATTTTGATTTGGTTACTGTGAAGGATAAACGTAATTAATGTTTCGTGTTGACCATGGTTAGAATCTGCTCTCTCTCTCTTGATCGGCCTCGGGTTTTCGCTAAGTATGCATGGCTTGTGTTCGGACTTAGCCAGCAACTCTACAGGTCAATCCATGTCGATTTATTTAAAAAATTGGTTTTGGACGTACTTGATCTTAAATGGGCAGTTGGGTGTAGGTTAGGTTTGGAACCAGGGTTCGGTATGCACCCTATTTCTTCTCGTCTCCCTTTGATCCAAAGCTAATTTGTACACAATTTGATCATGGGCATGGCTTGGCCGAATTAACCAGATCTCCTAAAGCAGCTCTTGCATTTTGTGCATGTTCTTATTATTTTTTGACCGAGGCAATGGTCACTGAGTTTCTCGACTTCGACTGCGGTCTGGTTTGGATCAAACTCGATCTGTTGTATTTGTGTTCGGTTACCATCAAACATAACCAGGTCAACTTCTAGGAACCAAGCCGTGGTCCTAAGTGTCTGATCTACACCATCCAGAGCATTTGCCTTGGGGTGCAGGTGAAGCTGAGGCAAGTTGGGACCTTATCATTCATTCCTTGACTTAAATGAACCAACGCAAAGTTCGATCTCCTTTGTCCCAAGAGACTGAGCTAAGCCACAAGCAGTTCCCCTTGTCTAACAACTGTACTTGCTATCCTATTTTTTTTTAAAATGACAAAAGCCTTTCGTAAGTCATGTTCAAAGGCCTGACTTATGTTGCCTTAAATTACTGGAGGATACCACAGGCGAGTTTGCTGGTAAACTTAGTGAGCTAAGGTGACTGTGAATAACCAAAAACTTCTTTCTCTTTCACTTGTATATTCTATTTATATATATATATATATAAATATTAGCATCGTAGTAGTAGTAAATTCAAACAAATCTCAATTATTTATTTTTAGTAATTGAGATTTGAAATTTTAAAAATAAAAATATTCATGTGAATAAAGTGAATCTCCAAAAAATATAAATGTTTTTTTATTTTATAGATTCAAATCTCAATTATGAGATTTGTTTGAATAACATCCGTCACATATCCATGTGTGTCGAGATTATAGAAGGGATTTCGAGAATTGGATGGCTCCCCTACGGATTCTGCTCTTGAAGGGATTCAGTGGAATTCCCCAACTTTTTAAACGGGGATCGAATGTCAGGCTTTTGGGCTCATTGCATGGATAAATTTCTGTTTTCAATATCAATGGAATTTGGGATCGATTGATCATTGGCAAAGCCTAGATTGAGTCTTTCGCAGAGAAATTGATGGCAGCGTTGCAGAGAGGAAGTTCCCGGCTGAATCCAAGGCTGAGGCTTTCGGAGAGGAACGCCAAACTCGTTGCGGCTAACACCTCATTCTTTTTCATGTGGATTCTTATGTCAGTTGAAGAAAACATGACCTTAATATGTAAATTGCTTATTCTCGAACTACCATGTTAATTATTCTGCATATGTTCCTTCTTTTCTCGATTTCTACTTGGTTTTCAGCATTATTTAGTAATGCTTTAGATCATTTTCATGATATAAATTGCTCTCTTCTATTACTATTCATCCACAGGCAATAGCTACGGGCTCCTTATTGATTGTAAGTAATAGCGGGTGTGTTTTGGCTTCGGGAAAAAGAAAGTAGAGGAGAACTCAATTCATGGCTTTGCTTCAATCCCTTGTGATCACTGTTGTAATAAAATACATCTTGTAGATCATTTTGATAATCTGTGGTCAATCCTCACAGAAATATGAGAAATTCTGGAACTAATGAGAAGAATTGCTTTGTTTCCGGAGTTTCTGTCTTCCAGCTAAAGGGTTCCATCTTTATTGATAGTAAAACTTGGGCATCACCAGAAACCATCTAACTTTTGGGAGCCTATGCTCAGGAACTCTCGTCTACAGAAAAGCAAAAACAACAGCTGCAGCACGGAGCCCTTGACTGAAGAAGTTATTGCGCTGACGGATCATGAAAAATGGCTACCGGAATATATCATCCACCTTGACAGAAGTTCTGGTCTGCAAACAGGGAACTCATCCTTTTCTCTTTTGTTTTATATCGTCTATCCCACTTGGAAATTATATCAAGATGACCGATAATTGCATTTGAGGATGTGAATTCCTCACTTGTATTAACAACAACAACAACAACTGAGCCTTTTTTTCAAATCTCTAAAGCTAAATACTGTCCAATTGCGTAGTTGTATGTGACCAACTTAACTAAATTGGGTGTTTTAAAATCCTTCCATCAATTGCATAATATGTAGTATTTAGTTAAGTTAGTCACATACAACTACGCAATTGGAAAACGCCTAACTCTTCTCCAATAAGCACCCCTGTTTTTTGCAACGTGGGGAGGATGCAGTAAAGCTACTGAGCTCCCCCAGTTCAAGAGAAAGGGGAGAAGGAACGGGACGAGAAAGGGGAGAAGGAACGGGACGGTGCCGAAACCTTCAGTTTCTTTATATGTTTAGTTCTTTTACCTCAAGGAGAAGCTAATGAAAGATAAAGAGTCCACCGTACAACAACAACAACTAACCCTTTCCCCACGGCTATTTCCAACACTTTTGTTGTCCTCTTCTTCTTTTAATATTTTTACAATTCGTCTTTCTATGTATCCCAATGATTTTCTCATTTTATTCTCTACTGGTCTTACTCTCAATTTGTTTCTAATAACCTTATTATGTATACAATCTTTTCTTGTGTTACCGATCATCCATGTCAACATCATCATTTTTGCTACTGACATCTTTTGCACAATATTGATGATTAACTGCTCAACACTTATAATCATAAAACATAGAAGGTCTAATTTCTAATTGTCACTCTATAATATTTATCTTATATATTTTTATTACATAAAATACCTTATGCCCCTCTCCATTTTAACCAACCATCCTTAATTCTGTATAACATTTCATCAATTTTTCCATTACTTTGAAAAATTGATCAAAGTATTTAAAACTTTTCTTTTAAGAGATGCATTATGTGTCAATCTTAATTTCTATATCCTCCAAAATACCCTTCACTGTGGTACGATAAAATCCTTCACATGTCATATACGGTGCTTAGATTCTTAGCAAGATCAATACAACAATTAGCCCTATAATTTGAGTTTGCCAGATCTTAAGACATTTATTTTCTTTTTGGTGCAAAAGGAGGCTGAAGCCAGAAATGCATGCCAAGGGAATCAAACTCATAGCCATTGTCTTGTGGGAGTTGAGAGCCCTATCAGGTCAGCTGACGCTCAAACTCATAGCCATTGTCTTGTGGGAGTTGAGAGCCCTATCAGGTCAGCTGACGCTCAAACTCATAGCCATTGTCTTGTGGGAGTTGAGAATCCTATCAGGTCAGCTGACGCGCTAAGTGCTCCTGATCTCTTGACTTTAAGAAAGCATTCTTGCCAACTATAAATTGGCAACCTAAGCATTTGGACCGTGAGCTCACCTTCGTAAGTCCTTGGACAGCCAATGAATCGGTTCGATTGGAAAAAAATTGTTGCCGTATATGAAAAATACTGTAGTTCACTATTTCGGTATTGGACCTTGTCTAGAGCTGGAGTTAGATCGAGGCTGGATACAAGTTCTACAAAACAAAACCCTCCCCATGTTAGTGGGACCTTTTAGGCCTAACAAGATGGTTGATGTGTGTTGAATTGGTGTTAGGACACAAAAACATGATCCAACCCAAAAAGCTTATAGTGCCACACAAAATGCAGAGATGGACTCAGATTGTTTTGAGGAGAGACAATTGTATTTTGATGTAGACTCTGACAGATGTTGAATACAAAAACATGATCCAACTTAAAAACATACTACTGCTATAAAATACAGCGGCAGACCCAAAATTCTTTTTGGGTCAAGTCGCCCTAAAGTGAGTCTGCCACTGATAAAATGGATATGATAAATAGAGAATTGTGTTATTGTGGAGGCATAAGCTGATAAGCCCATGCCTGGAGCCCAACACAGATCTCGTGTGAGGTGGGGGGGGGGGGGGAAGCACCCTGCAGTATAGAAATGTGTCGTTGAAAGCTTTCCTTGTCTATTTCTCTTGATGTATCTTGGTAAAGGGCATACAAAAAGGGATGTCATAGGAGTTAGGGTATGATCTTGCTATGGAGAGATTGTCATATCACTGTATTGTATGCGACTCTTTATGATAGTGAAAATCTTTTTCGGGATCTTGCTCAAGGAGTATCTTTGGTAAATCCTTGTATTATTTTTCTCGCTTGTGGTTCTCATGTAAAAATTATTTATAAAGAGTATTTGTTAGCGGTGTTTTAATATTTCATAATTAAGCCTTTTCCTACTAGAATGCCTGATCTTTTTTCTTGTTAAAACTGGCGTCTTTCGGATAAGTAGTAGGATAAACTGCACATACAAAAAGCAAAAAGCATAATGTGAGTACTGACAATAAATGTATTTAAATTGCAATACATGTATACACAGTTTAAAGCCTTCATTGCAATACATGTATTTAAAGCCTTCATGAACATGTTTATAATGAACAATTGTGAGCTCCATTGCAATAAACGTGATGGGGTCAACCACTTTAAATTGCAACGAACCCAGTTTTTTTACCAATGTGAATACCAATTAAATAAGAGATGCATCGAGTATTACCTGACTCACCTGTATGTATGTATGTATTGCCAAGAGAGGCTGACGCCGGAGACACTCATGCACACATGCATGGAATGGAACCCATCACCTACGTCATAGTAGTCAATGCCCTTCCAGCTGAGCTACCACTCTTCGTGCAGCTCCCGCCTTCAACATTAGTCAGTCAATTGCAAGTGAACCTTTTCTTCGGAACATATTTCCCAGTCCGTGCAGGTAGAGTGTTTATGGAACCACTCCACCGAACCAAATGGTTGGGTTCGATTCTAGATGTGTGGCAGTTTGGTTCTAACAAGAAAAAAATTTCGAAGTTCGGTTTACTATTTCAGTATTGGATTCAAACCATGAGAACTGAACCATTATAAATAAATATATATGTACGTATGTAACTATATATATGAAGTTTATATACATGTAGACATGAATCTTTGTAAGCTTATATATTATGAGTTTTATAACTTATATATATAAATCTCGATAAGTTTATAAGTTTATATATATATATATATATATATATATATATATATATATATATATATATATATATATATATATATATATATATATATATATGAGTTTTATCACCTCATATACATATAAAATTGTGAGCTGAAGATCCAAATAATCTATGGGCATAATACATTCTATTTAGCAAAATCGTCGTTCAAAATCGAAGCAAAATAGAACCGACAGTTTGGTTTGGTTCGATTCTGACCATAGCACGGCTCAATTCCCGTTCTCTAAAAGTTGATAATAATGTGGTTTAACTGACTTATATATTATGAGTTTTATAACTGACTTTAACGGTGATCGATTATTCAGAATAATGTGGTTTCGTACGGCAGGGGCCAACCCTTTTGTTTTTCTTTTTTGGGTTACAGTGGGAGGACAAAGCCCAGGTATCGAACTCATGATCTTCAACTTGTGAGCTGAGCGCCCTGCCAGGTGCGCTAACGTTCTGAGTGCATCATTTGTACTCATTTTAGTTGGAAAACACCGAGTTACATATTAGTGCTCGGGCTATGCCAATGGATTTAACCGTTAATGCCTCTTTTAACATGTAAATGCTTATTAGTCAAGCATTTATTTTAAGAGTCCATGATTGAAGCCTTTGCTTACAAGAATTTTCTGATCTTTTTTTCTTTAAAGCTTGCGTTTTACGGTTAAGTAGTAGGACAAACTGCACATTCGTACAAAGCAAAAGCACAATGCGAGTATTGGCAACGAAAATTGCTGTGCAGGTAGGATTAAGAAACGCAGACACAACTATGGAACTCCATTGAATTGCATGTCAAGACAAAGAGAAGAGAAAGAACGGCACAATGTTTACGTGGTTCACGATAGATGCCTTCATTAACATGTTTAAATCTCAAATCACATTTCATATGAGCCTTCATTAACATGTTTAGATGGGTTGCACAGCTGAGCCCTTTCAGTTGAGCTAACGAATATTAATTTCCTTCAGAACAAACTTCTCTGTCTGCGCAGTAATTTGCTATTTCAAACTCTGAGTTAAAATTAGCCGCGCATCGTCTCTGGTGGACTCGGCATGTCGGTGGAAAGTACCAAAGAGGAGGATTATTATCGTCCGTTGATAGTTTCGGTGGCCAATACAGCTGTCGTTGGTGGAGACGGTGGTGATGGTTGACTCCTCACGTGCGCGGCAGGTACTCCTGGAGAAGGATCATGGTTGTATTTTCGCTCGTGTGGAGGCATCAGCAGCTGGGTTGGTGGTGATGGTGACAGAGGTGGTGGTGGTAACGGAAAAGGTGCAGCTGGTGGCGGTGGTAACGGAAGAGATGCAGCTGGTGGCGGTGGCATTGGTGGTGATGGCGACAGTGGTGGTGGCGGTTGTGGTAGTGGCGGTGTTGGCTGTGATGATGATGGAGGTGGTGGTGGTGGTGGTGGAAGAATAGCGTAAAAGTGAACATAGTTTGCTCTAGGGGGCGGTGGGCGGAAACCGCCCCTCAATGACACTGCACCACCAAATAACAGTAAACCTAAGTTAGGCATTAGGAGAGCACAATGGAGTGTCATTTCTTGGATCCGATGTTTTCACTTCCTGCTGCCATTTTTTCGATCAGGAAAAGCAAAGCGACGTATTTTGCTCCAGTAGCGATATCTTCTCTCTTTTCTTCTTTCCGTACGACGGAAGGCCGAAGCCGGAAAACACAAGCTAAGGCTTAAAGCTAAACTTCACATGTGAGTGAAAAATTTGGGGCCTAAGTTTAAAATTCTAGGGCCTAACTTAGATATTCGGGCAAACAGTTCATGGATTCTGAAAGCATTACTATCAAATATAACGTTCAAGTAAAAGACCCAGTAAAGCCTCACCTGCATATTCTGGTGCTGCTGCAATGGAACTGAAGAAGGAAATTGTGATGATGAATACAACAAAGGTAGGCGACTGATCCATATTCAGCAAGAAGGGAAAGATGACTCTCTCCTTGCTGAAATAGAATGAGATTGAAGAGTCGGGTTCTCATATTGGAAACTTCATAGTGCCACTTAAATGCAGATGGGGATGGATCACAACCAGAGAACCTCTGGGTAAGGACCACCTACAATAAATTTCAAGTTTCATAAAGATACAAGCCGTAATTAGGTGGGTTGGGGCATTGGGCCGTTCAACGGCACGGCGTCCAAATGTTAGGTTAATTCTTAAGGGTTGAACACACACATAGACCGAGAAAGAGGGACAACAACAACTACTGAGCTTTTTTTCATCTTAGATAGGTAGGCTATATCGATTCTTTGTTTCCATATACCTTGATCGTGTGTCATATTAATATTTAACTTAACACAAGTGAGATCATTCTTTATTGTTTTCTTTCTCTTCTTCTTTCTAATATTTTCATAATCTAGTTCCTCATACCTTTTATTCATTTTGACTTTGATTGGTGCCCTTGTCAATTTATTTTTAATAAGCTCGTTATGTATATGTACTTTGCTTGTGTGATTACTCATCCTTCTCACCATCTTCAATTCTACCACAAACCTCTTTTGTATATATTAATAATTAAATTTCTAACACTCAAACTATAAAGCATGGCAGATCGAATTATGCTACATTCTTTCCAAGTCTAAACGACTAGTTAATCCGGAAGCTCGACAAGACCTGGCCCAACTAATCCGGTTCGAGTATGGTTGGGCTACTATGATATTTTCTATATTAAACACTCAACCCCAACCAGCAAACCTGTCTACATTAAACACCCAAGTATAAGCATTGATTGACTTTAACGGCGATGAATTATTCAGATTAATGAGACCCTTTTGTGTTGTGGACATCATTTACCCATCGGGCTGGGTTGTGTCTAATAGTGGGTTAGATAGTCAACGATATCCATATTAGAAGCTTTGCTCTAGAGCACTAAATCATCTCTTAAACTCACCACCATGTCAATGCAACAACCACTACAAACTTCACTCTATTTGGGTCTGTAATAAGGAAAGATCCTACAAAATATTTGTAACATTCAAAATTCACTTTTACTTTTGACTGTCAGAAGCTTAAGATAACCTCCTCCCTCTTTTATCATTAAGGCTTGAGACCGGCCATGACAGAAATGCTCTATTCCATTGTTGCTATAATAGAAGGTTGCTTCCTTCAGCGTGAAGGTGAATATGTATGTGCTCATTCGATCTTTAATCCGGTTCCTGCTTCAGGTCAAAAACCTTGGCTTCCATTGCTCAATCGGTTCTTTATAGTTTATCTCTAATACAAGGAAGAAGACTTGCCTTGCCTCTCCACTGGTTCGGATCGCCGCCAAGGATATCAATCTTGCTCCCCCACCGAAACATCAACAGTTGATGCAGTCTCAAGAATTCCATTCTAAGGTAAAGGTTTCATTTATATGAAGTCGAGCTATAGTTCTTTGGTTAAAATCACAGTTCAAACAGGCCAAGCAAGACCATAAGAGGACTAGCTTCTGTTCCTAGCTGTTGAGGTCAATTTTGATAAAACTTTTAAGGTCTAAATGGAGGTTGTTGTTGCGCAATGAATGGGGTTAGTTTGCAAGAATTCAATTTGATGGTGCATTAAGGGTTCTTGTGACTCAACATCCAGGTTGGGGTATTGATCTGAATTGAACAAAAGTGCCGAAATTTTGTTGAAGAAAGAATTTACTCAAGAATCACATGATTGTGCCTTTAACTTAATTCGCACAAGTCCAAACGAAATGAGGAAACCCCAAGCCGTTGCCTCTGGGCGATGCGTCGACTGAGAAGACGATCTTTTTGGGAGATCCGTGAACAAATACCGGAGGAGCGAACGAACGATCGATCTACTGGAGGACCTCTAATGCCGTAAAATCTTACAATAAAGGGGAACCAACAAATTCTGCAGCACAGATTTCCACCTCTTTTGTTTGGAAAAGTATGGTGGCAATAATGATGAATTTGCCAAACTGCGCTCCCTGAAGCAGTTCAGGTGGAGCTCCTTCTACGACCCGTTTTACGCGATCCTTCCGACATGGAAAAAGACATTCTCCAGGTGTGTGTTGAAAGGAACTCTTCATTCAAGCTGATATCCATGACCTACATGCAATTCAAGATTTAAGAGGTTTGTTGATACATGCTGTGAAGTTGTTCATATTGTGCCATTAGCTTAATTCGTTAGATCTATTAGCAAGCTTCGCTCATAATTTTCAAATCAGGTGATATCCTCGTTCAGAGGGGGCTTTCAACTAGAACACTAGTAAATAATTTGAAACTAGCTAACTTTTTCTCAATGAACACCATGAGCAGCAATCATGATTGGAATATAAAATAATGATCGGGCACGAGTGAATAGCGTCAGTGGGGGATAAGATCCAATCTCTCTCTATATTATATATATAAAAGGGTGTCAGAATAAATTTTCCTGCCTTTGCAGGGGTATGTATTTTGCTATTTTAAGCTCATAGTTAAACTTAGCCTCATGTCTGTCTGGTGGAGTCGGCACGTCTGTGGAAGGTACCAAAGAGGAGGATCATAATAGTGTATTGGTAGTTTTGGTGGCCAATGCAGATGTGGTTGGTGGAGACGGTGGTGGCGGTTGACTTTTCACCTCTGTGGCAGGTACTCCTGGAGGATTGTTGTCTTATTTTCTATCACACCCGCTCGAGTCGTGACCACGACCCAGCCCAAGACGATGCCACGTGGCCGCTTCTCGCGCGGGCGTGATGGTGAGCAATAACCAAATACAATACTAATTTAATGCAAACTGAAGAAATATCTAACTGAAATAAATATCCATATCAAAGTTCTAAACAACACGTCCAAAATGGTGCGGGGCCCACCTAACAATAACCCCGAATAAAAGACTTTCTAAATCATTCAACACTGATCAAACCATCTAAAATAAAAATGCAGCTCTATCAAACTTCTACTCTACTCCGTGTGCCTTTGAAGTGCTAGCTTTAGGATGAGCTGTAAAATAATAGGGTGAGCTCCTATACATAGCTCAGTAGGGAGGTTAAACATCTTTAAACAGAAAACATACTAAAAGCATGCATAATTCACAATCATTTCATAGCAAAGCACATTTACCTTAAAATAATGATCTCAAATTCATACGCACACACACGCACACATCATTAGTTTTGATAATTACAACCCATACTGTGTCTGCTCCAAAGGCCACGGGAGTCGTTCGTCCCTCCCTAACGTGACCTCGGTAACCCTGTGCACGACAGTAACCACGTCGACTCTTACGGAAGAGTGCCCGGGAACACACCCTGTATTCGCCCCAAGCCAGATCGCTCGAGGGACCTACAAGTCTCTAGAGACCCCACACAAACTACACAAGTACAGCTCGTATATTCACACATCATTACATTTCTAAAACCAATTACAATTCATCACATTTACAAATCATATCCAGATCCACGAATATCCAAAATCAAACTCATATCCACACAACATTTAAACAACACTTAAATACCATGTTCATACAACACATGCATATCAAAACATGCTCTATATTAAACAGTATCATAAACATGTTCTATTTGAAAAGCATATCAAATAACCCATAATTACAAATAACATTTCATAAATATCAATAAAATATTTATCAATCATGCACATTTAAATCTATCTAAAATAGTAAAATCACTTCTAGCATGGTTCTGTAAAAGAATGTATAACCCCCTACCTGAAGGAGCGTGAAGATCCAGTCCCCAAGCTGTTGGGTCACTCTTATC
Organism: Brasenia schreberi; assembly: GCA_036023115.1. Taxonomy (NCBI): domain Eukaryota; kingdom Viridiplantae; phylum Streptophyta; class Magnoliopsida; order Nymphaeales; family Cabombaceae; genus Brasenia; species Brasenia schreberi. The sequence goes on along the minus strand of JAYKKT010000078.1, from coordinate 4,460,462 downwards.
ACCACCAAATCCTTCAATTTTAATCTCTAAATAATTACAAATAATTAAAATATTAAAATTTATTTAACTATAAATCTAACGAAATAAATTGTATCCGAATCGGATCCCAAACCCCAATCTAGATCCGTTTAAGCTATCCGAGATCCAAATCGATACCCAGATCCATATCTGATCCAAATGAGTGACACAATAGGTAGCTTGTGTCACTGTATCAATAGAGAACCTTTAACTACTGACACGGGTCTTCATTTCAAGACACGACCCAAACTTAACCCGTTTTCGATACAGAACCCGACACGAAACTTGTTTTGACAATGAACTGGTTCTTAACATGTGATACGAGGATATGACACGAATCCGTGTCGGTTAATGACATTTTTTATAGGACACGAAAACGAGGGACACGCCCAAAAGGGCCGATTCCCATGGTTTTTCGGCATCAATTTTGCCGGTTTTCGACGACGATTAAGGCCACGATGGTCTTCAACCGATCGCCTGCCCTTCTTCTTCTTCCAACCCAATCCATCAATGGTCATCGGCGGTGTCATTTTCGCCAGAAAATTAATGAAAAACAATAACTCGGATTTGAGAAAATTTTCATGAATCTACGCTTGTTTTGAGCCGATTTTCACATAATAAGGCTTGTTTTCAAAGGTTTAGCATGAAACAAACAAAAGCCCTATGATCTAACTCCGTTTTACTAAATAAAAATGAGAAATTTGACAAAAATAAAAATGAGAATCTTCTTACCGAATTTCGGCGACTCTTCACGTTTTTCGGCCGATGCAATCACTCCCAAGATCTTTCCCCAACACATCGCACTCTCTGCATCTTATATGGCCAGCCAAGTGAAGCAAAGGGTCGTCCCTTTGCATCCCTTGCACAGAGTAACGCTCGAGCGTTACTCTGTATTATGGCCTTTCAATGCCTGACTCGTTACATTCTACTCCTCTTAAAGAAATTCTGTCAACAGAATTTAGAAAGTACCTAAGAGATATGGATGCTTCTCTCGTATTTCATCCTCGAGCTCCCAAGTAGCCTCGCTCGGCAAATGATGACTGTAGTGTACTTTTATTATCCTCAAAACTCGACGACGTAAGACTTGTTCATATAACACATGCATATCAAAACATGCTCTTTATCAAACAGTATCATAAACATGTTCTATTTGAAAAGCATATCAAATAACCCATAATTGCGAATAACATTTCACAAACATCAATAAAACATTTATCAATCATGCACATTTAAATCTATCTAAAACAATAAAATCACTTCTAGCATGGTTCTATAAAAGAATGCATAACCCCCTACCTGAAAGAGCGCTAAGATCCAGTCCCCAAGCTGTTGGACCACTCTTATCATCACAAAATTCTCCAATTTTAATATCTAAACAATTGCAAATAATTAAAATATTAAAATTTATTTAACTGTAAATATAACGAAACAAACTGTATCCGAATCAGATCCCAAACCCCAATCTGGATCTGTTTAAGCTATTCGAGATCCAAATCGATACCTAGATCCATATCTGATCCAAATGAGTGACACAATAAGTAGCTTGTGTCACTGTGTCAACAAAGAACCTTTAACTACTGACACGGGTCTTGTTTCTAACCTAAAAACCCATTTCAAGACACGACCCAAACTTGATCCGTTTTTGACACAGAACCCAACACGAAACCTGTTTTGACACAGAACTGGTTCTTAACATGTGATACGAGGATACGACACGAATCAGTGTTGGCTCATGACATTTTTGACACGGCACGTCGTGTCTGACATGACACGACACGAAAACGAGGGACACGCCCAAAAGGGCCGGTTCCCATGGTTTTTCGACATCAATTTTGTCAGTTTCCGGTGACGATTAAGGCCGGCGATGGTCCTCAACCGATCGCCTTCCCTTCTTCTTCCAACCCAATCCATCAATGGTCGTCGGCGGTGTCATTTTTGCCGGAAAATTCATGAAAAACAGTAACTTGGATTTGAGAAAATTTTCATGAATCTACGCTTGTTTTGAGCCGATTTTCACGTAATAAGGCTTGTTTTCGAAGGTTTAGCATGAAACAAACAAAAGCCCTATGATCTAACTCCGTTTTACCAACTAAAAATGAGAAATTTGACAAAAATAAAAATGAGAATTTTCTTACCAGATTCCGACGACTCTTCACGTTTTTCGGCCGATGCAATCGCTTCCGAGATCTTTCCCCAGCACATCGCACTCTCTGCGTCTTATATGGCCAGCCAAGGGAAGCAAAGGGTCGTCCCTTTGCATCCCTTGCACAGAGTAATGCTCAAACGTTACTCTGTGTTATGGCCTTTCAATGCCTGACCCGTTACATTTTCACTCTGTATGGATATAGGTACGGTACTGGTATCCAATATAGGTATGAGTACGAGTATGGGATACACACATTTTAAAACTAAGATACGAGTACATTACTATTAAAAATATAATAAAAAGATAAATTTACACAAATAAATAAATGCAATACCAACTAAAAAGTATATCGTACCAAAAGATGGATCAATCACAAAAGGAACAAAAACAAAAGAATCAATCACATTAACAAAAACATAAGCAATTGAATTTAAACTGTTTTTTTTGGTTGTCAAAATAGCGTTGGATTAGTTTGGTTTGGATTTGGTTGTCAAACATAAACAATCAATCACATAAAGTTTCTGCTGATTTGGTTTTACCATTTTGATAGTCAAACACAAATAATCAATCACATTATGCATCCTAATCGGTTGCTTAAGAGAATAACTCTTCAAGGAGACGGGATTGGTGCTGTTTAGATTTGGCAATGAGGAAGTCTTGGAAAATGAAGTGGTTATTAAAGCTGAATCCGCCGATCACTTCATCGTTTGATTTTGCTGCAAGTAGAACAACTTATTTTCTAGACTATCCATCAGAAACAAACTAGGTTTCATTATCGAAACAATTTTTTTTTATTCTGTAAATCCAATCAAAACAAAGACCAAGAGGATGAGAGAAGACAAACCACCGGTGATCGTTCCCTTGCATCATCACCACCCATTGCCTGCCAATGATCTCGACGCTGTTGTAGTGAATAGACCCAAAACAGAAAGAGAGAATACCACCTGAATGGAATTGATGAAATAAGGATTTTATTTCATTCTTTGGATCAGGTTGACCCATATCTATACGAGTCGATTTGATCCATCTCCATCGGTCCAGCTACTTGACGTACCCAAATGGGCGACATAGAGAAGATGTCAGACTCTGAATTCACAAAAGCATTGCTCTAGAGCATTAGATCATCTCGTAAACTCTTCACAAGGTCAATGCAACAGTAACTACAAACTTCATTGCATTTTAGGGCTGCAGTGCATCACTAAAAGAGGATGCACAGTCAAAAACTTAATGAACGCTCCTCCTTTCTCATCTAAGCCTAGGACTGGCCATAGAAGAGTTCCACTAGGTCAATAAATTGTAGAAAAATCTGCCAAACTGCTGAAAAAGTCATGTAAAAGGATCATTTTGACAGCTGTTCCTAGAGGTGAGCACTCTCAGTACATTTTAATAACCTGATTTGTCTTGCATATTGAAAACTCAAACCGAATCAAAATGCCTACATAATTGGACTTATAATCAACCAAAAAATTTCGGTTTCGGTTAATCGGTTTGAGGTTCATGATTGCTTTCCTCATGTGAGTGTTAGTGTTAGAAGCTCTTTGGAGATTGAAATTGACGAATTCTCTGTTTCTTCCTTCGTTCATGTTGCACTTTGCACCGGCTTATGCAAGAAAACTGTTGACGCGCAGATGTCTTCAAGGCAAGAGTTTCGCTAATCGTTAAGCTCGTTCGCGATCTCTAGTACCAAAAGAGTAAGTGCAAAGGGTGGACACTTCATGAATTCCTAAAAACAACTTGCCTTATACTAAAACAATGAAGTTCTACACAGACCAGTATATTAATAAGATTGATTTTTGTAATTCTTAATTGTGCGATTAAGAATTACAAATGGGTTTCAAAAATTCATGTAAATAAACTCGGCAAGGTAAGAGAAAGCAAGGATTACCCTGAGAAAAGTCTTTCTCCAAATAATATGTTGCCCTAAATGGTCTGCGCATCGGCCTGGTCCTGCTCACCACACCATAAAACCAAGCCTTTAGAACTTACACGGATCTTGAGACATTCTCGAAGTTATGACTAGATGACCCAATTCCAGCCTCATATATAAGCGGGTTTGGTTAGCTGACTTATTCTACACGATATGACCTATGTGGCCATTTACTAACCATGTAGTGTAGGCGACCTATTTGAAACTACCCTTACAATTGAGAAGGTTAATTTTTACTTAAAAATTTACGGATCAAAGCAGATTTGGAACTTGGAGGCTTGAGAAAATAAACAAAAAGTTATCAAGTCGGCCTACAATTCCTGGCATTTGATATGATCCGATGTATTACTTCAACCATTGTGAATTTTTTTTTCAAAAGCTATTCCAGCAATATTAGAATGAAGTCTTAAAGCAAAGTGTCAGGACATGCAAGTAAATTCGGTCGTTGAATTGTCGGTTTTGGATCCAAATAACCGAACCCAACCATTCAACCAAATATTCTTTTAACTTGAAAATCCAATCTGAACTGAAATCCAGAAGAACCGAATTGAAACGAAGAATTCGGTTCAGTTCAGTTCGATTCAGCCCTAGCTCGCCCTCCTAGTGTAACATATATACCAACTATTGATACAGCAGTTGGCAACATTTATCTTGAACCTCCCTTACTTGATAAACTAAATCCTTGCTTCCTTGGATTCATGAGCAACTGACTATTGAGAATTAAGCATAAAAGAAGAGTAAGAATTGGGATAACCAAATTGGTGTATACTATATTGCAACTCCTTGATTGGCAGCCCTAAGCGAAGAAGAGTTGAAGTCATCTCTCTCGTTTGATTGGCAGTTGTTGCACAATCAATCGGGTCAGTCTGCAAGAACTTAATTTGATGGCACATTAAAGGTTCTTGCAACGAGACATCCAGGATGGGGTATTAATCTTACTTGTGTCAAGGCAACAAAGGAACCGAAATTTCTTAAAGAAATAATTTACGCAATAATCACATGATCACGCCATCAAATTAGTTTCTCTATAGGAAAATTCATCTCCGAAGTTAAAGATAATAAAGAGAAATTCCACCGCATTTCAGTTATTGAGGCAGTCCCAATATGATCACATGTAACATAAAGAAAAAAGGATTGATTTTCTTGATAGCCATGCATAGCTCCAATTATATGCACGCTGATGATATATAGATGCATTTATTTCTTCGGTGTAATTGAAGGACTGAAGAATTCAAGTGCCTGAACGTGAAGACCGCCTTCAAGTTGTTTCATTTTCTCCTACATTAGACGGGTGCTAGCTTTCTGCATATTTACGTGACCTAGATGTAAAAGTATTCGTGAAAGAGCATAATACCTATCACTGTCAATCTTGTAGCCGCAACAACTCGCACGAGTCCAAACGTAATGATGAAACCCAAACCGTTGCCTCTGATCGATGCATCGACTGAGAACACGATCTACCGGCGACCAAAAACCGAAGGTGCGACCGATTGATCGATCGATCGATATTCTGGAGGGCAGAAGGGATGGGGGAGAGCGATGGACGAAGAACTGATCGCAGATCAATCGGTTGGAGAGTGACGGAGCGATGTAAAATCAATGGTGGACCTGCAGAGAGGAAGTTCAACGGCGAACCCAAGCTTGAGGATTTCGGAGACCTCGTCCATCTCCTCCTCTTCGCTTCGCCCTTGTAAACATCTCTCTCTCCTCTCTCGCTCGCGACCGTTAAGTGCTTCACTATCATCACCATCTAAACTTTTGCGTCACTACCGGCTTGACGCTTCGGTTCAAGATTACGAGTCTCGCGTCGTGCCTCGCGTATCACTGTAATTGTTGCCTCTCCAACTTTAAATAGTGGGGGAGGATCGAGGCTAAACGAAATGAACGAAAGGGAAAACCCAAAGCGTGGGTTCTGAACGATGATACACTGACAGCTCGATTGTACTGCGGGATGGGCAAAACCCTAAAAAATGGAGAGTTCCCCCCACCTAGAATGGAATTATCCAACTGCTGAAACGGGACTCAAAGGAGGGACTTTGGGCTTACATTGATGAATTTTCATTTGGAATCGATGGAACATAAAATTGACCGATCAACAGAGATAGAGAAGAGGAATTGATGGCGGAGTTGCAGAGAGGAAATTTTTGGGCAAAGCTGAGCTTGAGGCTTTCGGAGCGTAACGTCCTTGCCAAGCTTGTTGAGAATCAAGCCTCATTCTTCTTCACATCGGTTCTTATGTGAATTGAAGCAAACATGCCCTTAACATGTAGGCAAGTATAATTGTTCTTGAACTTCTATGTTGACTATTCTGCACAGATTCGTTCTTCTTTTGATCATGATGGTGGTCGATTCCTAATACAATTGGGGTCATTCTAGTTGGTTTTCTGCATTATCTGGTAACGCTCGAGTCAACTGCTATAGTACAAATTCTTCCTTGACACCATTGATCCAGAGGTAACAGCTACAAACTCTTTATATATGTCATTGTAAGTGATTCTAGCGGTTGCGTTATGGGTTCTGAGAAGTCGAGAAGAACTTGCATTCATGTCTTCAACTCCTTGATAGGTTAGGCTACTAACTCATATACCTCATGCTATGACAGTTCTTGCAATATAGTACAATTTGTAGATATTTATTTTGGATGTGGCCTGTTCTCATCAGATCACAATGGCAAAAGATTCTTTCTATCTTTCTTGGTGAATAAATACTTAATCAGGCAGACAGGGAAGTTATATTGACATGATGCAAGCATTCTTTCACTCTGGCTGTATTTCTCACCAAATTCTTTGGCTCTAGATTGCTGACAGAAATGGGGGTGATCATAATTATGGTGAAACCATTTATAATTTGATCCCATCCGCATATAGATTGCTAATGGAGATCAATGATTCAGATTACCATAGAGGCGTATCTTTCCTTGTGAAGTTTTACCATCTCAAAGGCCTGAGCCTCTTCAGTTCAGCCCCTCTGCTAAGCTTTTAAATGCTGGGAGGTGCTCTTCAGTAAATAATTCTGGACTGTTGGCAGTGCTGGTTTCTGTTAGGTAATTTATATGAGGTGATGTATTCTCTATTGTCTGTGTTGACATACGTATGAGCACCTTTAACATGATGCTTGCCTAAGGGAACTGCAAATATTTCTTTAACAGCAATTTACGCCCTAACAGGGAAGTATTCAGTTTCATTGACAACCTTTGGTGCATTAATCTTGATTAGGAAATTCATTAATATGCATCGATTCTGATATTTCTTTTGCTTTCGTGCTGTCAATCAGGGTCCTTCTAGCCAAATTGTTGATATGTTACCATAATAGGGATGATAGGGCATTGATGAGATCGGTTGTCTTAATTCAAATGCTTATTTGTAAAAATGGTTGTTGCAAAATGGTCATCTTAACCTTTTGGAAAGATTATCATATGTAAAAGTCATCTATGCAGCGAAAGATTGAGAGAGGCCACAGCAATTACTGCGGCTGTCTTCCCATTACAGAACTATTTGGTGGACATGGTTGAGACATTACAGATTCTCTTGTTATAAATCCCTCTGAAACCTCTAATGCCCCTAAAATTTTTGAATAAAGGGGCACCAACAATTTCTCCAGAACAGACTTCCACCTGTTTTGTTTGGAAAAGTTTGATGGCAACAGTGATCAGTTTACCACACTGCACTCCCTGAAGCAGTTCAGGTAGAGGAGATCCTTCTACGACCCGTTTTAGGCACACCATCCGACATGGAAAAAGACATTCTCCAGGTGAGTGTCAAGGTTGAAAGAAACTCTTCATTCAAGTTGATATACATGACCTGCATGCAATTCAAGAATTAAGAGGTTCGTTGATTCACTCTGTGAAGTGATTCTTATTGTGCCATTAGATTAATTCATTAGATCATAAGCAAGCATGCTCATAATTCTCAAATCTGGTGCTAGCCTCTTTAGGAGACCTTCTATAAGTCAAAAGACTTGCCACTTCTATACACATTTTCAACGAGTCCTCTTTCAGAAGGGGCTTGCTACTGGAACATCAGACATTAATTTGTAACTAGCTATAGTATCTTCTCAAAAGAAAGCAATGAAGACACAGGATAAACATAATCAGATGACCAGCAGGCAGCAGCAATCAGTCATCAATGGGATATAAAACATGGGCAAGCACAATTGCTTATGCCTACTTACTGCAGAACATGTTTGAGCACAAGAAATAACAGAAAACAGACGGTAACAAAGATTTCAGAATCTCCAAAAGCACCATAAATCCCATAGTTAAATTAAGTCAAATCCTGAAACACATGAGAATAACCGCATGTTTTCCAAAGTTTCTCCTTCCATATAGGAGTTCTATCTTTGTTGACAGTAAAGTTTGGAGAAACCATCTAATCTTTAGGGAAGCTATGTCCAGGAACCTTCACTGTACCAAAAAGCAAAAGCAACAGTTGCAGCAAATAGCCCTTATGGAGAAAGCTTGAGCAGAAGTTCTGATCCGATCTGCAAACAAAGAGCTCATCCTTTTTTTTCACAGCAAAAGGAACCCATAATTGCCTCTTGTAGAAATGAAGGATTATCATAAAAAATTCAGAAAGCATATGGCATTGTGCAATCCAGATGAGATGACATGTGATACCTGGGTTTGGTCGGCATGAATCAGGTCAGATCCACATCCAGGAGCTGCATGGAGGGTATCGCCCTCCCTGCCTAATGTCAATATTTGTTTTTCCTGTTGTCAATGCAGCCAGTATCTGTAACAACAGCTACATGAGCAGTCCAAGAAGGTTCTTCATTCTCCACAAGCTCTCCCTCAGCCATTGCCTCCAAATAGAACTCTACTGTAACCCACTTGGAAAAGACTATAGGGAGGTGTCCTGAGAGCATGAAACAGAGGTGGCAATGACGACCTGCACCTCGCTCAGTGGTATTCATCCATCATCCTACGATTGGAAAGAGCTCCAAGCATTCAAAGCATGAATGCTGTAAAAACGATGAAAGAATCAACAAACAGTGCAATATCATTAAGTTCTTAGTGGACTTATTACTCAATGTATTATACAACCACTTTAACCGAAAGTAAAAATGAGCATATATGTCTGTTTGAGAGAGAGAGAGAGATTCACACACACACACACACACACACACACATATATATATATATTCAAAAGGATGGTAGAGGGAGGTTAGCTTGTACCTGGAGCACTCTCTTGTTGAAATCATGACCAAGGCTACTAGAGAGAGAGAACTTCACACACACACACACACACACACACACACACACACACACACACACATATATATATATATATATATATATATATTCAAAAGGATGGTAGAGGGAGGTTAACTTGTACCTGGAGCACTCTCTTGTTGAAATCATGACCAAGGCTACTACACCCGAATGTGCTATCTGGACCAGGCAAGGTTAGCCATTTTAAGTTATCTGCAATGCTTTCCAGGTCAATGACCTCCTTGAGCAATAAACATCCACCCAGATTTAAGTCAATCAATGGCATTCTGCAATGCTTTCCAGGTCAGCGAAGAAGGAAGAAGTGGAAGAAACAAGAGGGAGTAGCAATCTGATAGATGAAGCTTCTTAAGAGAATGCAATCTGCATAGAGAATCACAAAGAGCCTTGCCATTCTTGCATTCCAATGACAGTGTCTCAAGGTTTTCCATTTGAACAATGGAATCAAGCAAATCTTCCGTTTTGGGATCAGATAATTCAAGTTGCTTCATAGTCTCATCGCAGGAATCACGAGGTAATTTATAACTAAGCTCAGAGATTCTGTTCAATTTCAGTCCATGGAAGTTTTGTTCATTGGAGAAAGAGATTCTAATTCCATTCTAACTCCTCAACATCCACCAGATCAGATATATGATGGTCATCCTCTTTACATTTTGAGTGAGTCCCATAAGAAGTAAGAGACTTTAGAGAGCATAACTTTCTAATGGAATGATAAGGAAGAACTTTTAATTGTTGGCAACAATTAAGAGAGAGCACACGCAGGTTCGTAAACCCCCCTACGGAATCTGGTAGTCTTTATACTTGTATAATCCAGCACATGCACTTCCAGGGATGCTATGGCCCCCAATCTGTTTGGCAAAGAGGAAATCTGACTGCACTCATTCAGATTCAACAGCACTAACCGCTTCAGTTCACAAATAGATTAATGCATTCCCATCAACTTGAAACACCCTTGCAGTATCAACTTCTCGAGGAGTGGGCAACTCAAAAGATTGGGTGTCGTGGTGATGTTTGTCATGCTAAGATCAAGAATCTTTAATTTATCAAGTTCCTGCATTTTCTTCTTTGGATTAGAAGAGGAAGATAACAACAAATCCAAAATCTAATAAATCAAGAAAGAACTCCCACATAATGAACACTAACCTCTCCTCTTTGTAAGGATTGCTCAACGAAGTCACAAGCCAAAATGCTAGTCTGCCATGAATCAAGAATCACGACATTCACAAGGTTAAGATCAGATGGTGGTTGCTCTAACCGACAGCTCCTCAGTGAACCATTTCAAGTTGGTAGGAAACTATTCGAATCTGCCTTCAAAATTCACGTTCTCAACATGGAGTCAGCTGATTAGGCATTTTCCAGGAACATGCACTATTTTCTCCGTCAAGCATGATCCCTTTCATACTGGTGGGCACCTTTGGAGAAAATCAACTATGAATCAGTTGCAGAAGATATTTTTGCACTAACTTTAGGATTTTAAATATAAAACAACGAACCAGGTGAAGCCATTCATGATCAGTAAAGATTTGTGGCTCTACCAAGACTATCAATTATTGCAGTCTGTTGGGAAAATAACCAATTTACGCTAAGCAGGCCATTAAGATCTCCCGAGAAGAACTATGCCTTTAAGTAAAAGATTTAAAAAGTATAAACCAAGCATAAAAATAGAATTTTGCTCAGACCATAATATGATTCAAGCAACTCATTAGGATGAGATAAAATGGCTCTAGATGAATGAAGCAGACTTTCTTGTACAATTTTATTAAAATGTTTGGGATTCCAGCTAAACATATAGGATCTGTTAAGCTGTGCCATAGGAAGTTGACGGACTTTATGACCTAGTATATTCGAATCATGAATTCTTCAACAAATCGTTCAAAAAATTGAGATGCACAGCTAGCGGTTTCTTTCTTTGCCTTCGGGCGTAAAATACAACCACAACAACAACTAAGCCTTTTCCCATACTAGATGGGGCTCAACTACATGGATTCTTTGTTTCCACATAGCCCTATCATGTGCCATGCTAGCAATTGTTTCTTTCAAAAACTTTTGTGGTCATCATCTTTCTCTTTTAATATTTTCACAATCTAGTTTTTAATCTTTTTACCGGAGCATCCTTGGATCGTCTTTTTACATGTCCAAACCATCTTACACGATTTTTCCTCGTTTTATCTTCTATTGGTACTAGTCCCAATTTGTTTCTCTCATTATGTATGCGGTCTTTCCTTGTGTGACTGCTCATCCGTCTCAACATCTTCATTTCTACTACAAACATCTTTTGCACATGTTGATGATTAAGTGCCCAATGCTCATAGCTATATAACATAATAGATCTAATTGCTACTCTATAATATTTACCTTTCAACTTTAATGATATCTTCTTATTACATAGAATACCTAATGCCCTCCATTTTAACCAACCGACATTAATAATATGCATAACATTTCCATTAATTTTTCAATCACTTTGAAAAATTGACCCTAGGTATTTAAAACTTTCCTTGTGAAGGGATGCAATGTGTGCCGATCTTAATTTTTATGTCCTTTGAAGTACCCAAATGATCAAACTTACATTCCATATATGCTCTAGTACATAGAAGCCTTTACTTTATAATGTTTCGCTCCATAGTTTCAATTTCCTATTACCTTTTTCCTTAGATTAATCTACTAACACAATATCATGTGCAAATAACATACACCAAGGTACTTCATCTTGAATATATTTTGTTAACTCATCAATGAGCAATATAAATAAATATGGACTTAGATTCGCCTAATACATCTTTTGTCACTTTTCTAATATGTATAGCCATATTGTTTACCTACATAATTTAAAGCATATCCTTAAACAACTTTATGTTTAAATATATCTTCTTAATCACATTCGAGATTCTACCATATAATCTGAATAACTTTATGCACTCTATTCTTCTTTGTCCACTTTTTTACCTTCAAATCAATTATTAAAAGTCGATGTTGAATAGTTAAGTTTTCTCCTTGAATTACCTTGCAATCTTTCCAACATGATCTATATATTTTTCCTACAAACAAAATAATCAATTTGTGTTTCTAACAAGTCACTTTTATAAGTAATTAAATATTCATCTCATTTTTTGAAAATTATATTGGCTATAAAGAGATCAAAAGTCATAGTAAAATTTAAAATCTTCCTATCTTCCTCATTTATATCCCTAAAACCATAGTTTTCATCAAATACCTTGATATCCTAATACATCTTTAATGACATGCCCATTTAAGTCTCCTCCTAAACAAATCATCTCCTTTTATGGAGTTCTTTGAATTACCTTATCTAACTCTTCCCAAAAAGCCTTCTTTATACTATCTTCTAATCCTACTTTTGGTACATAGGCACAAACTATATTCAAAGCCTCTACTCTTAACACTAATTTTACCATCATAATTTAGTCACCGTGTCATCGTATGTTTACTACATTATTCTTTAAATATTTGTTTATAATAATATCAACTCCATTTGGAGCTTTTTACTTTATTGAGTACTATAATTTAAAACCTTTATTCTCAATCTCTTTTGCTTTTTCTACAAGTCACTTTGTCTTTTATAAATATAGAATGTGAATCTTTCTTCGAGTCATATTAACTATCACCTCCATTAACTTGGAGGTTAATGTTTCAATATTCCAATTACCAATACAAATCTTATTATGTAGGACTAGCTTCCTTATCCCCATTCATTCATGTTGAAAATGCGAATACCCTCACTTTAACTTAGTTCAGTACATTCAAGCAATAATGTAGTGGGACTAACTTATTTACTTACCACTGTCTATGATGTGAGAACCTTCTTTGCAATTGATTCATTACGTCTTGACAAAGATATAGAGACCCTTACTTTTCATTGCATTCGGGTTCTACACTGTATCGCTAAGAGAGAATGCCCCAACACAATACTCATAATTTGTAAAATCTATGATATATAAGTCCAATAAAGTTTTATGCTGGCTGAAGCCTTACACATTCGTGCGACAATTCAGCAGATTCCTGTGGTGGTTGCTTTCTCCTGAATGCATGGCAACTAAAATGTTCCATTGAATGGTCATCATTTAGTCCCTCAAGTGAGTAAGTTGCTTCCTCACAGATTCGATAAGCAGTTAGGACTTGCTTGTCTCTAGTAGTGATGATGATCCTGCTCCCCTTTCTAAACCAATTATAACTACCTGTCAATGCTTGAAGCTGCGTCCTATCATCAACATCATCAAGAACAATCAGCACTTTCTTACAACCAACTTTCTCTTTGATAATCTGTACTCTGCTGCTATCTGTAAAATCTTTATGATTCTTGCCTAAGATATCTGTAATGAGCTGCTTCTGGAGGGATTCCAGTCCCTTAAACTGCTCGGATGTTTCTCTCACATTGAAAATAAAGCTGCCAGCCTCGAACCTTATAAAATTCCATTGTATATAGCCTTAGCGAGAGTGGTCTTTCCCACACCTCCCATTCCACAGATTCCGGCCATTCTAGCATCACTAAAGTCAATATCCAACATCGTTGTCACTGCGTCAACACGGGATCTAATTCCAATCGGGTATTCAGCTACATCTAGGAGAGTTGGAGTTACACAAGTCATAATGCCTTTGACTATCACTTCTACAAGCTTTGATTCATTCCTGCAAGGAAAATTGTGACGTTATTCTATGTAATACCAGTTAATACTCCTTTTATAGACATGGATTAGTTCAATCCGTTATCCAGATGTTCAAACAGAGGAACTCTGTACATCGAAGACATTGGAGAAACTCACATATCGTAGTGAGACCAAGTATATCATATGCCAGCATAATTGGCACGAGTATCGACATCCAATTCTTGAAGGGAAAGGCACAAATATGCAAATATAAGACGTTACACCAATGAAGACAAGATCTGTGAGTTTCAAACCTCATTACGGGACTTGTTTTTCGTTCATTATCATCATACAAACATAAGACCTCGTAAACAAATGACGTATAGTGAAACCATTGGAAGGAATTGGCCTTTCTGACAAAACGTCGAGAGTCCGATTCAGGAGAAGCAAGGGAGATGGAGGTCTCTGCTAATAATGAGTTTGGTCTACCTAAGCCTCAGTAGACGCTGTATCACTTCATCGTCTCTCTTGAACCCAATAACCTGCCTGTAGAAGATGGTGTCTAGCACAGTCTCCGTTGTCATGTCAAGGTTAGTTTGGCCATCGTCTGCATCAAAAACTACATGGACGGAGAATGCAAGGTCAGGAAGATTAAGCTCGGTGAAACGCTTTCCAGGCTGGGGAGTACTCCTTGAGCAACCATACATAAATAATTCCCACTTAAGTAAACATTGCTTCTTACTAACGATTGGGCCAGAAAAGCACAAGTCGAACAAGTGCTACCGCCAGTGGCGGATCTACGTTGAGGCGAGGCCCCATCTGAAATTCGGAAAACCAAAAGAGGATCGTTGAATCCATGGCCTCGCCCCACTTCAAATGGTCGAATAGGCACAAAAAATTCTAGATCAGACACTTGCTACCACACTAAATCAAGACTGACGGGATCGTCCAGATTACATTCGGATGGCAGCTGCTCTAACTCGCGCAACTTAAACGACAACCATTTCAAGTGCGTTACACGCACGGGTTTGAGCTCCGCCAGGATTACTCATTCTCAGATTCTCAGGCAAGGTTTAGTGGCTGATAATACAGCCTGGCAACTTGAATATATATATAGAGTAGTCCATGCGCATAAACAAGCTTTTAAATCTCGAGATTGCCGGTCGAAATTCACATTTCAAAAGCACGTTTGTACTTTTTACAGCCGCAAGAAGCAAAAAGGATGTTTATACTTTGTGCAGCCGCAATAAATAAGCAAATGTATTTTTTGCAGCAGCAATAAATAGACCTGATATGAGATGCTTTTTGACTCGTTGATCTTTAACTTTGAATGATTGAAATTTTTGAGCATGTTTAAGCATGGATTCACGTGGAAAGTAGTACATGCACTCTATGCTTAAACACGTTCAAAGATCTCAACGGTTCGATCTTTCAAGAACAATTATTCATATCTTTGAGTCAAAAAATAATTTATAGGAGTCACATTTATGTTGATGCACACATCAATCCATGTTCTTAAACATGCTCAAAGATCTCAACTGTCCTACCTCAAGGATTAATGTGCACATGAACTACACTCTTCATATATATATATATTTGAAAAAATTAAGAGTTACTTAGACACTCTTGCTAAAATCTATTAAACTATTTATACCATTGATGCATAAGTTGTTTAGCAACATTAACACGAGGATCGATACCATTTATAAGTTGTTTGGCAACATTAACACGAGGATCGATACCATTTAGTATATATGAGTGCATTAAATGCGATACAAGATGAACACCTTGATTATATATATAATTTCATAACGTACCACACCCATTACTTTTGGTCCGACAGTGTTCCTTAGAAAGCTCCACATTACCACACCCATTTAATTTCAGTAATTCAAATGAAATCCAATAATCAAATCAAGGAGTTAGGATTAAAGATTGAATAGAGGGGTCGAGCGATTAGGTAAGAATGCTACGGTTATATATATAAGGAGGTTCTATCGAGAAATATGCCCAGTTAAAGCAAGGTAGGTTCAGTCAACGAATATATATATATATATATATATATATATATATATATATATATATATATATATATATATATATATATATATAGAGAGAGAGAGAGAGAGAGAGAGGTTTACCGAAACTAGAGAAGAGCATGAGAGTCGGTTGTGTAAGAGTTGATGAGAGATGAAAAGATACGAGGTAATTAGGGCAATCAAAGGAGTTGGACTTCATTTAAAGAGTGAATAGAGGGGTCGAATGAATAAGTAAGGATGCTATGGAATAGTTTGGGTGCGTAAGAGGTAAGTAGGAAACGATGTTCAACGGTGATAAATGAAAGAGAATGACTGGACCTATACATAGACATATCTGGTTCTGGTTTGATTCCGGTTTCAGTCTTTAAAAAGGTGAAACCAGAACTGAACCGGGTGGTCTCCGGTTTTGGTTTCAAGTTGAATCGGTTTTTGACTCGATTCGATTTTAGTTGGAACTGCTAGTCCGATTAGGAACCCGCCATGTCTACATATAGAGGTAAGAGAGAAATTTGCTTATAGGTATGTATGACACGATTAAGTGTAAGTGGTACCTAAGTCACATATAGGTTACATACATAAACCTCAACCCTTTATCTTGAATTGGGCCCTAAGAAAATTAATTTGGATCCTTGATCTTCTCCATAGTGCTCAAGGACTCGTGCTTGGTTTGAGATGAGTTCTTGCCAATTTTCATCATGGGGTCACTTGTTTTTTACCACTAAATTGGACAGAACCACAAGATGATCGAGTTCACGGGGAGCCTGCCTTACTTTAAGGCGGAGACCAATGCATCATATAGTACTCAAATCTAATCCATCCCGCTCAGCCCTTATTTCCATCCCGAAAGAAATATTAAGGATCTTACGCAGATAAATCGCCTGCATTTGCGATATCGGAACATTGGTCATCTAGTAGCTTATTTAAACATTTATATTGTTGTTAGAATATGCATATGGCAAGCTATTAGAGTACAAAAGTTGTGATTGTCATCTAGTAGAATGATCTCATTCATATACAAATGAACAAGAATGTTTCTTTCATAGAGATGCAATTGATCATCTACGGCCATTCGCATAATTCGAAGTTAAATTATCCAATATTTCTTAAGTCACTATCAAAGTTAAATCATTGAAATTATAATTTGGTAGTTTCTTATAATTCACAATGCATTTAAACTGTCGCACGGTTAAAACGATCAGTTTGAAGTTTTGTGCATTATGTTCAAACCATTTGGATTAGGAACAATTCACAGTGATATCACCAAGATTAATTCCTGAAATGCTGATAATATTTAATAAGAAATTTTCAGTTGCTGAATTCCTTACAATGAATATACATTCGTTGTATTAGGAATAGAGAATATAATCAGACTAATGATCGATTTCCCGTTCGCTGAAATTTTCTTAAATTTGATTACTATTAGGATGGAAGTCGGAACCTCTCTCTCTCTCAAGTGGTTGGTTTAACTTGTGGCCGGACTAACTAGCAATTCTCTAAGCATTGAATCTAGATGGAATTTTTGGATTTGGTAAAAACTACGCAAGACGTCCTCAACTAAAGACATGGGCAGTTGGGTGCAAGTTAACTGGGTTCGGTATGGAATGCTGCCTTTGATTTATGTGCTAGCAACCGGTGCAGGTATGATTTCTGGCATACTTGGCACAGCTTAATTACCAAATTTCAGTAAAGAGGTATTGTTTTTTTTTGTGTGATGTATATACGTATGCACACACACACACACACACACACTGTATTCTTGTATTTCCAATTGCCTTCTCCACAGACACGCTTGTTTGGTTGAAAAAATAATACTTATACAGCTGCGTGTAAGAAAATGGATAAAATCAGAGTAATTCTTATTGGGTTAGATACAACCCGATATGAATCTGGCCCATTGACATCCATGCACAAATATGCCTAATTGGCTTTTTTTAAGTCATTTAACCCATTAATATCGTCCTTTGCTGAGATTCACAAACTGACCCATTGTCAAGTTCTTGTAGATTTGTTTCCGTGTCAAAAAGCATGTCAACCTGATTTTGTCACCTCATTTTGGGTGGGATAAGTGTGGATTTCAGGATGTTTTTTCTTTGTTGTCTGAATTTGTCACCCCGATCACAAAAGTGTTGGAAAGAAAAAATAAAGAATGATCTAGGTTATTGTGAGTTAACTGCTAACATAACACATGATAGGGCTCCGTGGAAACAATGAAATCGGAACCAAACCGGCCCAGTTCTAGTTATAGTTACAATTTGAAAACCATTGGTCCCAAGGCAGTTCCGGTCTAAATCCTAAACCCATGGAATCCAAAAAAAATATTAAAAAAAATAGAATTTTAAAGAAAAAGTTCAAAAATTCTGAAACTAGTGGTTTTGAACTACCACTTCTGTTTTCAGACTGGTTCCGTTTCTCTAAAAGGTTAAACTGGAACCGAACAAAGTAGTCCCCAATTTCGACTCGGTTTCAACAGTTCTACTTCCAGCCAATTCTTGCCACGGTTCGGTTTCGGTTGAAACCATTGAGCCAGTTTCATACCGGCCATGTCTACTATTCATATTGGCCTGGATGCTGGAAGCCCATATAACATTTGGTAGTACCCTCTCTCTCTCTCTCTCTCTCTCTCATTTGGTCTTTTTATGTATCTCAGCTCCTTGCTCCTTTAGTCGGCTAACCTCATCATTCAACGGAATGGACACGGTCAATTTCCACAAATAATCAAATAATTATCATTATCAATGGAGTTCGGTGGGGAATTTATCCAACTATGGAAACTATAATGTTTCTTTGTCCTGCGTTTGAGATCTCACTCATTCTCTCCTACAAAAGCACTACTTCCACAGTACAATAATAGAGCTGCAAGTATGAAAGGTAAAATTAGAAATTAGAAATGAAAAAGGAGGAAGAGTATTGTCGTCATATACTTCTATGTGGGTAGGTGACAATCAAGTGGGGAAAGCACTACCAAAACTTGAACGTTTATGGAGCAGGTAAAATAATTACTGACTGATCTATCAAGACCTCTCTTGTGCTGTACACATACACACGCACCACACCAAGCAAGAGACAAGAGGTTCTTTTGCGTGTGTGTGCGTGTCTCTGTGTGTGTTTGAGAGAGAGAGAGAGAGAAGACTACTCGATGCCCATTTCAAAAGCTGGTTCTAAGAGTTGGAGGAAGTGATCAACAACAACTGTCAACTTTTTGAGAAAGTTGTTTCTGTGTTAACTCTATATAAAGCCCAGACAGGAGATGGGGAGTCAAGTAAGAGCAATGACTTTCTTTAGAGGCTTTTCTTTGGCTATATTCATGAATCTGTTGTGTTTATCACCTGTAATATCAACTTTTCCTGGGTTCTATTGGGGAGGAGACTATGTTTTGTGGCCTGATTATTATGAGTACACATGCCCAAAAGTAAATGACATTGTAACGTCTGTGTTAGAGAAGGCCATCTCCCAAGATCCAAGAATGGCTGCTTCATTGGTTAGGCTGCATTTCCATGACTGCTTTGCACAGGTAAAAGATGTGTAACTAACTATTTTGCATGCCTATATTTAACAAGCTCCATTTTATCAAATTCATGCCTCTGTTACTATACATATGTAAATCTTAGTTCATAAGACTCGACCCACCTTTTCATTTTTTAGCTGTTTTATTGGTGAGACTCAACTTCGGTGATTGCTTTTTGTACGTAAAAGATGTGAAACTATGCTGCATGTCTATATTTAATAAGCATTTTCTCATCAAATTCACGTCTCTCTGTAACTATAAATATAAACCTTAGTTCACAACCTTTTATTTTTTGGAGTCATTTACTTGGCTGTGTGCATCAAAACTTTCATGGCGAATCACAGTTTATCACAAGTCAACTTTAGAAAACGACAAGATTATGTATTGACCAACTGATATATAATCTATGGTTTGGTTCAAGAAGATGATTTAATGCCACTGTAACCTGCTGGTTGATGCCTGTCTCTGGTCTTCTGGTTGTAGAAAGTTTATTGCCAACCTATGAGGAAACCTATGGTTGTAATTAAAATCTACTTGCATGTGTGCGTGTATGTATACATACATACAGAGAGAGAGAGAGAAACACAAAGTAGTTCAACCTGAACTGCTTAACATTGAAGCTGTAATATCCGGGAGCGAGAATTGTCATGGATTCAACTGTTTATTCTTGTCACTATACACAGGGATGCGATGCATCCGTCCTCTTGGATGATGCCCCGAACATTGTCAGTGAGAAAAACTCGAACCCGAACAGGAACTCGCTTCGAGGATTTGAAGTTATTGATGAGATAAAATCTCAGTTGGAGACTGCATGCCCTGGTGTTGTTTCATGCGCTGACATTCTTGCTCTTGCTGCTAGAGGATCGACAGTTTTGGTACGTACATGCTGTACTCAGTAATAACATACAGTTTCTCTACCCTTTCAATCGTATAGCCTATCGTCTGTCTTGCCCGTTCACCTTTCCATTGAGGAATGGTGCCCCAAGCAGTTAAGTTGCAGAACTATCCAAAATGAGCAGTGTTTGCCTATCACCCAAATTCAAGTGAGTATATCTCACGAACTGAAACATGCTTGGATTGAGAGCTACCTTGACTTGTAAAAATATACAAAATATATTGTGTTTAAGCAGTTGACAAAGTTAATTTATGCTCGTCATGCAGGCTGGCGGGCCGAGTTGGGAGCTGCCGCTGGGAAGAAAGGACTCGAGGACTGCAAGCTTGAGCTTGTCAAACACCAACATCCCTGCACCTAATTCAACCCTCCAAAACCTCAAGAACCTCTTTGGTCGTCAAGGACTTGATGAAATAGACCTTGTTGCATTGTCTGGTAATTTTTTACAACTCGTGGAGTTTACTTTTGTCATTTTATCTCTTCATGAAAGAGCCGAACTGTGAAAGCAAAACAAATTGGCAGTGGCCTACTCCAGATCGTCAATTAAATGGCTTTTGCTTTATTTAATTATTTTTTACACATATATGTATATATGTCCTACTTTTCTTAATTAAATTTCATGGTAATTACACGCCCAAGAAGTTGAAATTGAGCTGAACCATGCAACTGAGCAGCTTCAAGCACATCACCCTTGCACATGCACAGATTGTCGCACTATGAATATTTGTACAGAAAGGATTCTCAACCTTTTTACTGACAGCTTCAATCTAACTTATACAGGTAGCCATACGATTGGCGTTGCAAGATGTGTAAGCTTCAAGCAGAGGCTCTATAACCAGAACGGGAACGGCCTGCCAGACGAATCGCTCGAGCAAACATTTTACCAAGATCTCAGATCAATGTGCCCAAGCTCAGGAGGGGACAACAACATCTCCCCCTTAGAGTTTATAACCCCTAACAAGTTTGACAACTACTACTATAAACTCATACTTTGGGGGAAAGGGCTCTTGAATTCAGATGAAGTGCTCGCGACTGGAACAGGTGCAGAGACGACAATGAAGTTGGTTAAAAGCTACGCTGAGGATGAAGATCTTTTCTTCGATCAATTCACGAAGTCCATGGTAAAGATGGGGAACATCAATCCTCTGACTGGTTTCAATGGGGAAGTAAGAGCAAACTGCCATAGGATTAACTGAGTGCTGCATTGTATCCTACGATGCCCGTATGCATGTCTTATAGCCTGATGATTGTGTCAAATAAAGATGGGGATTTCTGAATTCTATTTGATACTGATTTTTTGCTAGAACTTCCTCCTAAATTAAGTGAATTGGCCAGAATCCAACTCCGAATACATAGCACAAAGTGTTTACCGTCCAATCATTTGGCTTTGTTTAACCCCTGGTCATCGTTCTCAAGTCACATGAAACATGAAGCAGTTGGGCTACTCAAGGAATTGGACAACAAAATTGATTTTCCATTCCAACTTCTTTGAACCAGTTGTGCTCATTGAAGGGCAGATACCATTATAGATGTTTAAGACAACAAGAAAATGAATACTTTGTGGACTTCAGATGGAGCCGTACCCTTTCTGCGCCGACCTTCGTGTTCCCTCTGCAGATGAACCAGGTAGGCGCTCCTATGCTGCCTGGATTCTCTGAAGAATTGAGTTGTGCTGGGTCCGCTCACCTAATTTATCACAGATTTCAGCATTGCTTCAAATCATAGTGCAAAAGATCTTCTTTCGACTATATCTTACAAAGAAAAATGCTTCAAAAGATTTTCGTAGCTAGAGGCACCACGATAATATTTCAAGTAAATATAACTTACAGCTTCTAGACAGGCAGATAGGATGGTCACCCCAGGCAATGCGTCCAACCCGTACTGCAAAAGAGAGATCATAAGTTTCAAAAGAACCAAAAGATCTAGCATAAGTAAGGAGAACAGATATTTAGAGATCTACAATCCTCTTGGCCGACGAACTAGGGTACAGTTGGGTCATCGATGCATTCATCACACACGTGGGTGTGATCTGGATGATGGTCTCGCCATAGTGTGGGGAAAAGGAGAGTTAGCACCTTCAATCATCTGCATTTACTTTTGTCTTTGAAAACTTCATATCAAGAGGATATATGATGTAAATGGTACTTTTATTTCAAATGTCCAAATGATGTTTTGGTGATAACATTTCAGTTGAACATTAGTTTCTTTGCTGAATATCACTTTGTTGTGTATGTGTTGGTAAATTGGTAATTTTGTGCCATAAATGTCTTTGCCATAGATTCTTTTTTATTTATGTAAGATTTTATATTTTAGTAACAAGTTTTTATATTTATATAAGCTCGTGATGTTGGTAGGTTTGCATTTCAAACACGTTATTTCAAAATATTGCTTCAAATATATTGATCATCATGTGCATTTTGTCATAAAAATGTGATAAAGTTACGCTCTAGCAGGACCATATTTTAGGATGTGTGCACCCCACATGACACTGTCACTGGGGTGGCTCCAACTTTTCTTTTCATGCTTCAATTGGAGACTCACCTAAGTGTGCAAAAGACATATCAGGAAGTTGAAAAGGAAAAAGTTCGCCATCTTTCTCTCTCTCTCCCCCTCCCCCTCTCAATGGAAAGGAGAGACATTGCAATGAAAGTCAGCTTGTATGACATTAGTGTAGACTCCCATAGTTGAGTTAATGCAATGCGTACCACCTGTCACCTAAGGAGGGAGGATTTGGTGAGTTCATTTGCCTACAGAGAAGAATTTTGACATTTGTGGTGTTGCTCCTGTTTCCATTTGATCCTTTCCCCACTTCTAGTACCTCTTGAATTGTAAAGTGCATGTTGAAATTTCATCTCTCTTTTTCAATTCTAAAAGAATTGACACGATTGTTTTCAGAAAGACCTTTTTGTTAGCATCTATAATGTAATTCAGAAATGAGAAATGCAAATTGTACAATTTCTGCAACTGATCTTGTAAAAAGAAAGAAATTTGACAAACCCTTAGTACTTTTGGTCAATGCATCCTGGACATGAGATATGACGATTAATAAGAGAACTGTCACTACTTTCTTTACTCCTCCCCATTATCGGTTTCTTTTTTGCTGATATCATTGTCTGCAACTACTACTACAACTACAACAACTAAGCCTTTTCCCATACTAGACGGAGTCGGCTACATGGGTTCTTTGTTTTCACAGAGCCCTATAATGTGCCATGTTAGCAGTTAACTCACAATAAGCTAGATCATTCTTTATTGTTTCTTTCCAACACTTTTGTGGTCATCCTCTACCTCTTTTAATACTTTCCAAATTTAGTTTTTCATTCCTTCTTACATGTTCTTCTTTTGATCTTCTTTCTATATGTCCAAACCATCTTATGGTAGAAAGCATGATCTTGCTGTTGCTTTTTGGTATCAAACGGATCAATACCAGTCTTGATGTCAAGTGATCCATGTGGCTGACTCCGTTCATTGTCACTGATAGAACTTTACCTTGCAAACAGGAATTGAAGTTCCTCTTGAAGAAATTATATCTACTGTCAACAAGGTATTAGAAGAGAACAAGACACAGATAATGGAGCAGCGGTATAGAATTAATGGTAATACTGTTTTTTAATGTTTTTTCAAATCAAGTTAAAACTTATTCTCGCAGTGGTAGCTGAGTTTGTTTATGTGCTACATATTTAGTTTTCCAATGAGAAGGATGTGCAGAGCATTATCTCATGATTCATCATATCTTATTTTGCTAAGTTTGCAATCTTTTATCAGGTGAATGCTATGTTATCAAAAACAGTAGTTGAGAAATATGTCTGAATACATCTAGTTTGTAGAGAAGGTCTTTTAGACAACACATTTCATAGATATAAAGATTTATGAATAAACAAATATGACCTGACTGAAGGCTCGTGTCTTATCAACAACAACAACAACTAAGCCTTTTCCCATACTAGACGGGGTCGGCTACATGGATTCTTTGTTTCCACAGATCTCTATCGTGTGCCATGTTAGCAGTTAACTCCCAATAAGCTAGATCATTCTTTATTGTTTCTTTTCAACACTTTTGTGGTCGTCCTCTACCTCTTTTAATACTTTCCAAATTTAGTTTTTCTAACCTTCTTACAGGTTCTTCTTTTGATCTTCTTTCTATATGTCCAAACCATCTTAAACGATGTTCTCTCATTTTATCCTCTATTGGTGCCACTCCTAATTTGTTTCTAATAACCTCATTATGTATACGGTCTTTTCTTGTATGACCACTCATCCATCTCAACATCTTCATTTCTGTCACAGACATCTTTTGTACATGTTGATGATTAACTGCCCAACACTCAGAACCATAAAACATGGCAGGCCTAACTGCTCCTCTATAATATTTACCTTTTAATTTTAATGGTATCTTCTTATCACAAAGAATACCTGATGCTCCTCTCCATTTTAACCAACCAGCATTAATTCTATGTGTAACATCTCCATCAACTCTTCCATCACTTTGAAAAATTGACCCTAGGTATTTAAAACTTTCCTTTTGGAGAATGCAATGTGTGCCAATTTTAATTTCTATGTCCTCTGAAATAGCCAAATGATCAAACTTACATTCCATATATTCTGTCTTTGTTCTACTAAGTCGGAGGCCTTTGTTTTCTAATGTTTCTCTCCATAGTTCCAATTTTCTATTAACTTTTTCCTTAGACTCCTCCACTAATACAATGTCATCTGCAAATAACATACACCAAGGTACTTCATCTTGAATATGTTTTGTTAACTCATCCATCACCATTATAAATAAGTATGGACTTAAAGTTGATCCTTGATGTAACCCAATATTAACTTCAAAGAAGTCTGTCGTTCCTTCATGAGTCCTCACACATGTTTTTGCACCATCATACATGTCTCTTATAAGGTTAATATATGTCAACGGGATACCTCTTTTTCCAAAGTTCTCCAAAGAACCTCCCTCGGTACCCTATCATAAGCTTTTTCTAGATCAATAAATATCATGTGAAGGTCTTTCTTTTTTGCTCTAAAATGTTCCATAAGACGTCTCAAAAGGTGGATCGCTTCAATAGTAGATCTACCTGGCATAAATCTAAATTGGTTCTCTGTTGTACTTGATACTTGTCTTAACCTACGTTCGATAATTCTTTCCCATAATTTCATAGTATGACTCATTAACTTGATACCTCGATAATTTGAACAATTTTGAATGTCTCCCTTGTTCTTATATACAGGTATAAGTGTACTTGCTCTCCATTCCTCGGATATCTTTTGGTTTTTCCATATTTCATTAAATAGTCTTGTGAGCCAAGTGATTCCTATTTCTCCTAGTATTTTCCAAACTTCTATAGGAATATTATCTGGTCCTACCGATTTACCTCTCTTCATATGTTTAAGAGCCTCTTTGACTTCATTCTTTTGAATACGTCGGTAGAAATTGTGGTTTATATACTTTTCTGACTTGGCTAAATCTCCTAAACTAAAACTAACATCCTTATTTTCATTAAAAAGATTATAAAAATAGTTTTTCCATCTATTTCTTATATCATCATTTGCCACTAGAATTTTTTCATCCTCGTCTTTTATGCATCTAACATAATTAAGATCTTTAGTTTTCTTATCTCTAGCCCTAGCTATCCTAAAAATATCTCTTTCACCCTCTTTTGAGTTGAGTTTTTTATATAAGTCCTCCCAAATCTTAGCTTTTGCTTCACTAACGGCCTTTTTTGCTTCCTTCTTTGCTTTCTTATAAGCTTCTAAAGTTTCACTAGTTTTCTTAGCATAATGTAATTTGTAACATGCCCTCTTTGCCTTGATTTTATTTTGTACTACTTCACTCCACCACCAAGCTTCTTTTTGTGCCGGTACACCTCCCTTAGATACCCCTAACACATCTTTCGCCACTTTCCTAATATGTATAGCCATATTGTTCCACATATCACACGGTGTGCCAACATAATTCCAAACATCTCCTTGAAGGACTTTCTGTTTAAATATATCTTCTTTCTCGCTTTTGAGGTTCCACCATTTAGTCCGAATAGCTCGATGCACTCTTTTCTTCTTTGTCCATTTTTTTATTTGTAAATCTATAACTAAAAGTCGATGTTGGGTGGTTAAGCTTTCTCCTGGAATTACCTTACAATCTTTACAACACGCTCTATCTTTTTTTCTACAAATAAAGTAATCAATTTGTGTTTGTGATAAGCCACTCTTATAAGTAATTAAATGTTCATCTCGTTTTTTGAAGATTGTATTGACTATAAAGAGATCAAATGACATAGCAAAATTTAAAATCTCCCTACCTTCCTCGTTTATATCCCCATAACCAAAGTTTCCATGAATCCCTTGATATCCTAATGCCTCTTTACCGACATGTCCATTTAAATCTCCTCCTAAACAAATCATCTCCCTTTGTGGAATCTTTTGAAACACCTTATCTAACTCTTCCCAAAAAACTGTCTTTATACTATCTTCTAGTCCTACTTGGGGTGCGTAAGCACAAACTATATTCAAAACCTCTACTCCTAACACTAATTTCAATGTCATGATTCGGTCACCATATCGTTGTATGTCTACTACACTCTCCTTTAAATCTTTATTTATGATAATACCAACTCCGTTTCGGGCCTTTTCTTTACCTGAGTACCATAATTTAAAACCTGTATCCTCTATCTCCTTTGCTTTTTCTCCAACCCATTTTGTCTCTTGTAAACATAGAATATGAATCTTTCTCCGAATCATAGTATCTACCACCTCCATTAGCTTACCCGATAATGTTCCAATATTCCAAGAACCAATACGAATCTTATTATCTAGGACTAGCTTCCTTACCCCCCGCATCCGTCCATAATCAAAATGCGGAGACCCTCTCTGAAAATTTTTCACTACATTCGGGCGGCAATGTAGCGGGACTAACTTCTTTATCCACACCCGTCCATGATGTGGGAACCCTCTCTGCAATTGATTCACTACATTCGGGCGAAAATGTAGTGGCCCTTGCTTACTTCTTACTGCATTCGGGCTCTGCAGCACGTCGCTAGGCGGGGACGCCCCAAAGCAATGCTCATAATTTTTGTAATCCATGTTGTAGAAATCCGACGAAGTTTTACGCTGGCTATCGGAAGCCTAACACAACCCTCCTCCTTTATCCGGGCTTGGGACCGGCAATGCAAGGGTGATCCCTTACATGGGCGGAGTTAAGGCTCGTGTCTTATCCATGTGGGAAAATGCCTGCTTGGGCCAATAAGGGGTATTGCATACTGGAGTGTTGGGTGTAGGAGCATACTCCAGCATGGGTTATGGGGCGTTGATTTCTTTGGAAGGCATCTTAAAATCTTTTATTTGAATTTCCAACTCTCCTTTTCTTTCTTTCTTTCTTTCTTTGATTTGGTTGTTCTTCCATTCCTTTTTATCAAGCATTTATCTCATTGTACTGCGTTTTGGCATGCTTTGCATCTTTGGTTTCTGGCTGTGTTGCTTTTGCACTTTTATGTACCCTCCATGCTGACAATTGCATCAGTGCAGGTACCATATAATGGTTACCATCTTAAGATCTGATGGTTCTTGAAACATCGCTTGATGATAGTCATAATTTTAATTTATTTCCATGCTATCATTTTATTGATTCCCTTGTATTGTGTCTGAATTGTCTTAGGAAATCTTTTATGGCTTTCTTGGTTATGTGAGCTGATTTTTTGTTTATTTGCTAATCTTTAGTTGGGAATCTGTGTGGCCAAGTGCGTGAGAAACTTCCATGGGCTGATGCTAAAAACATCAAGGTAATGGGTTGCATATAGTTGATAGATTTAAGCAAAGTTTGTTCTACTTTGTCAGAACACTTGAGCATATTTATTGACATTCATTATGCTGTTCGTTTACAACACAGAAAGTGATAGATGAGAAATTGTATGAATTACTTGGTGAAAAGACTGAAGCAGATGATGAAAAACCTTCTAAAAAGAAGAAGGAGAAGACCATAAAAGTGGAGGTACCCTTTTCTTTATTTAGTCTATGCAAAATTGCAAATAGATACTTTTCGTAGGCACAAAATCTGTCACCTGCACACAATCAAGCACCTGTTGGCACAGGTGTGGCACTTTGCACATCCGATGTGCCTGAATCGGATGCAGTATGTCAGAAGCGATATCATACCCATCATGATCCAGTTTTCCAAATGAATATACAATGTTTACTTTTATTCCCATACTTGCTTCCATGATTATTGATTTTGAGATGAACAGAATGCATTTTTAGTGAAAAGTTGCAGCAAAGTGGGTTTGCTTTGATCCTTTCTAAGTTTAACCTAAATTAGTCAACATAAACTTAGTGCACATGTGTGCTTTCAATCTCCTTTTTTGAATTCATAACAGTAATTTCCAGATTGTTATCTGATTGTAATTGCATTTTTGGTGTGCACATGCATGCTGGATATACGTACAGGCGTATGTGCACCCTTTTTGTGTTAGGGTATATGGTGTACCTGCCACACGTGCATCCACATCCCTATCCATGTGGAATGGAATTCTGTTAACTTTGTTCTTGCTAGTAGATATGCTTCTCCAGATTTTATACCATGAAATGAGATATTTTTTGTCTTGCAACTTTTTCAAGGAACAAGCTCGTACTGTTGCAGCTGCTGCTCCAGCCCCTCCTTCTGAAGAAGAGCTTAATCCTTTTCTTATTTTCCCGCGGCCAGAAGAAAATGTGAAGGTGATTGCATAAAATTTCTGAACTTCTTTTATTTTCTAAACTTCTATAGTTGATGCATATTAAGATTTTTCGTTGATGTTAATTCTTTGGTATGGAAAACATAAGGCTGCATTTGAGAAACTCTGTGGTAAAAGTACGTTGGTTTGTTGACCTCTGCCTTGATGAAATATTTTGCTATATGATGGAAACTAGAACACAGTAAATTTGTTTCCAAATGTCAAAACTGGAAACAAGGTCCATAAGATTACAAAGGATATCCAACAGTAAATCAAGTTCATGGATGTGATCCGCATGAGTCGACATGATCAACTGATAGTGGCTATTTATTGTTTTACTATTTCTTTCTGGCTTAAGATGCTCTTTTACCATTTTGATGATTTGTAGACTAGGTGTGTTCTGATTCCATTTTTATGCTGGATTCATCAGGTGCATACTGAAATTCATTTCAGTGATGGTACCATATGGAGGCCACATAACAGCAGGGATGAACTGAATAAGCACTTGAATAGAACGATGGGTAAAGTTTACTCCCGTTTCCCTCCTGAACCTAACGGTTATCTCCATATAGGTCATGCAAAGGTAATAGCGTAGTCAAGGCAATATGAAGAGCTTTTGATGGCAGTTGTTAACAGGTTTTTTGCGTTGATGTTTGACAGGCGATGTTTGTAAGCTTTGGTTTAGCAAAGGAAAGGAATGGGTCTTGTTATCTTAGGTAGGATTTTCCACCCTCAATTTATTATTGCAATCCTATGGTATATTTCATGCTGATGATGTAGCTCATATCATCCTTTCTCTTATGTTTCAATCAAATTGATGGAACCATGCATTCAAATTGAGGGGGACGACTTGCTCCCCCTCTCCTCTCTCCTCTAACTTTCTTCCTCTCTCCTCTCTCTTTGGGAAGAGACTATGTCCGACAGCTCCATCGGATGCTGGCGATTCCTTCGCCTTCTCCCCATTCCGGGTGCTGTCCTTGTTGAAAAGGGTCGCAAATGGTGACTCTTCCACCTTAAACTTCACCATGAGAAACCGGTCGTGGTTCTGTTTCACCTTTGAATCAGGGAGCAAGATTCCAAATATAAAAAGAAAAAACATCAAAAGAAGAAGCCAAAATGAAAGACCGCATGGACAAATAGATCCAAACCATCAACAATTTTATAGAACTGTTAAAGAAGTACACTATTCACAGGAGAGTTAGATTCCTCAAATAAGCAACATGCAGTCTTATAGAGCATGAAGCTAAGTAACTCCAAAACTTCCAATTATTAAAAAGAGAACGGAAAGAAAAAAGTGGGCGAGAAATTCCAGTGCCCTTGACAATTCGCCTACAGCGATTGCAGCAGCAGAATATATGAAGGAAGAAGAGGAACGAGAAGCGTCAAGCGTAACGCATGAGCACAAGTTACGTCAGGAAGTGAGAAATCAATGCGATTACGAAAAAGAGCCATTGAAAACGTAAGTCGAACAATGACCAAGACATTTACCCTGTTTCTCGCCATCACGTTGGCCGTAATACAATCTCAAGCAAGGCAAAAGCTACCCCTTCTCCCTTGAACGCTTGATAATAACAATAATATCTTTACCATTTATAGCCTAAATTTTATCTTTAAAAAGCAACCTTTTTACAAAATCAATGACCATGCACCCATTTGACGAATTCAAATTAAAACTAGCAAAATCAATCCAATGGTTAAAAAACATAGACACACATCAGTTTAAACCTACTAATAATATCTATTGCCGATAAACACATCCCACAAGCATATCTACTCTTCACACGAACAACATAGTACACAATCATATAAAACTCTTTTGCCTTCGTTTTAGTAAAAGATATCCATGCCTGCTTTTAAAATAGAGGCCTATGGCATGTAATGATATTAAGCCATGAACCAGGAATTGCCAAAATCAATATCGAAGGAAAGTGCGCACGGGAAAAAGGGTCAAAGAAAGTGTACCAACAATTAGTTGCGCTCCAAAAAGAAAGTAGTTGGGATCACATTAACGGGTCGGTCTGCATTCACTTCATAGAGTGGATAACAATGGATTCTGCGGTATCACAGCCACTGAATAAACCCACAAGTAAATAAACGCGAAAAAAGTCGGCAAGAATAAAACCTACCCTCAAATTTTGCAGATAAGAGAGATTCAATCTCGGGTCCACTGGACCCTACACAAGCTCTCTCTCTCTCTCTCTCTCTCTCTCTCTCTCCGGGTCAGCATCATGCCAAGTTGGAAGGTTTTGTGGGGAGAGCTCTCTCAACACATGTCCAAGACTTCTAGCGACAGATTTACAGTGACACCTATTGCGAGTGCGAGAACCTACCTGCGACCCCTCTTCGTTGCGCTGGTGGTACTGCGCGAATACGGTGGATTCTGTATGATAGAGTTGAACACGTCAGCCTTAAATACAATATCACCTTGTATTGAAACAACAGAATTTATGAAGAATCTATGAACTGTTTGGTTGTTGGAACACCTACTTAAAAAATATGCAAAAATGGGCTTTATATGTTTTAACGTAAAATTGTAAAACAAAACACAATAGATTTAACTGCTTAAAACATGAAGCATTCTCTTCCTCTTTTTTTAGAAAAATGCTTTTCTCTCAGGCGAAGAGCAATAATAGTCACCTGGCTATGGACGAGACACTAGTTGAAGGCTATGAGTTTGATACCCGTGGTGTGCATGCATCTGGCTTTGGCTCTCTATTCTTCCAAAAAAAAGCATTTTTACCACTAAATAAGTCAGACATGTAGAATAATGATTATGAATTTTGAAAAACCTATTTTTATTAAGATACTAGTGTTACCTAGACATGCATTGCCTGGAAGCAGGAATCGAAGTATCCAATCGGTTTCGGTTTAGGTTCTAAACAGTTTGGAACCGAGAATATATTGAAAATTTAGGTTTCAGCACTGTTCCAGTTGCACATAAGCTGGAACCGAACTGGGTCCTCCTTGGTTCCAGATTCAGGTCTGGCAGTTTCGGTTCCTGGATCGGTTAAGTTTCGGTTGAAACCACGGGCCCGTTCAGAACTGGCCATGTCCAGGATCACCCTTCGACAGTTCGGGTGTTGGTTGAACAGTCAGGACGTGTCATCAAGACTTAACCAGTCAAAAGTCATCGACCCCATGTAATGCTGGTGAATGAACCCAGCTGCTCGCACCTAAGCTCAGCTCGTCGCTCACTAAATCATGCTCGGTTGGTCACCTTAACAGCGCGAAACATAAAGAGTGCGTTTGGCTCAGCTCACCATGGACAAAACTGTGCTTCGTTTCAGATCAAGTGAGTGCAAATGACCTGAGATGAAATGCTGACTTGACTAATTATAGCCACATCAATCTCTCGGAATCAGCCTCTAATATCTTCAGAAGTCATTTTAACAATCACTTGGATTTCTTCCCTGCTTTTTTCTTTATGACTTCATCAACATACATGATTCCCTTGCCTTTGTAAACTTCAGGAGGTTTACAGCTGCAAACGGCTGCGGTGAACTGAGACACCCTCTGTTTATCAATCCCAGTACAGCAAACTATATTGGGTTTAAAAACAAAAGACACATACAGCAGGTGGAACAGTCAATTCCACCTCATGGCTGTAACCCAACTTGAGATATAGCAGGCGTCCTGCTTCGTGCCTTGAATCCGACTCCAAAAATTTTCAAAAACTTTAAGAATTTAGCCTCCAACTTCGACATCTTCCAAAATTAGCTCTTGCCACATTGAAAACTACACGGTAAGGGAAGAATCACCGGAAGAAAAAGGGAAAATACAAAAACAGACAAGCAAGGGAAAATAATATCCAATTTGATGACAAGACTAATTCAAGAAGCAGCATTTTTTCAAATGAAATTATGTAAAGGTAACTCAATCCAGGTGAAGCCACAAAAATGGCATCAAAGCCCTTGGTATAAGATAGTTCCGGTATTGTTTATTACCTCTTCACTTCTATAGGGTACTGAAAGCTTCCCAACTTGACATCCTTTGCTATTTGATATGAAACAAGTAATAATTCCCTGAAAGCTCATACTGTGGTAACTTTGAGCACCTCTAAACATAAATCGTGTTCAACTACAAACTTGTGTCAACCAAATATAATAAGTTTTACAGCATGGACAAACTTTGTATCTGGAGGATGATTTCAAAAGCAGTTGGAGTAGATTTTCAGCTGAAATAAGTAGCTAGCATACTGCATTATGACATTATTTACAGCACAGGCGAACTCCATATCTGGAAGAGCTAGTTTACACAATATATTCTTAAGAGGGGGTTTCCTGTCTGGGTCTTTCTTTCAAGAAGAAACATGATTCAGGATACACAGTGGCATGACTGACCGTGGTTTGTCGCGTCATGATGGATTCAACCCAGACAATAAGGACCTACAAGGGCCTGCTCAACCGCAGACAAAAGTGAATCAAGGCAGCAATGAAGCATGGATAAAGTGATGATGGATTTGGCAAGAATCAAGAATAAAGTTCACCAACAGCAAAGTTGTAAATAGTCATGCAAGTCAAGGCTGAACATTGATTAAGACTGAGCAAGTATACAATAGAAAAACAGTCAAAATGAATGCAGAAAAGTTTGAAGCTTGAGAAATTTCTCTTACTACCTAACTGCTATCAAAAGTCGCAGAAATATGAAGCACTTCAAAATTATCTATCCAACAATGTGATTGCTAATTACGAGAAACAAATCCTTTTTATAATGAACCCTAAACAAAAGATATGAAGAGAAAAAGTTTCCCAAAGGTTTGTTTCTCGCTCGTACATCACAAAACTTATGGGGATATGAGGAGTCCCAATCATCAGATAGACCGTTTACTTTAGCTCATTAATAGTAGAAGAAATATTTTGATGAAATCACCACCTTCGAATATCAAGAGTCAAATCCCCTTATGATATGATGATACGTTGGGCCTTCATGACCTACGTACAAACAATCCTCGAAAAATAGTTCGGTCGAAACAAGCATCAGTTCTCAATTAGATTATAGGTTTGTAATTGGACTGAATGTTCGAACCCCAACTAAACTGGGTTAGTGGGGCCAAACCGAAACTGGAAATATAATTGAACTTCGGCGGTGCCGGTTTACTTAAAGGGGGTGTTTGTTGTCGAGGTTGAGACAACAGAGTTGGTGCTCATCAGCCCATCCCCAGGGTTGGGCTGTTGATGGACCTTGTAATCGGGTATGAAGTTGCACACCAAAGCTCGTGTTTGATTAAAAAAAGTACTACAAATATAGTTTTGAGTTTCCTAGTATCAAACAACCCTTAAGGTGTGTTTGATTCATGAAAGCAAGTCATTGAACTAAAACTACAAACGTCCACTCATGTTGAAAGTAAGTCAATGAACTAAAACCACAAGCTTACACTCATGTGGACTTGTAACTATGATATAAAAACTAATGTTTTCATGTTTGATTCTAGTTGAGTTTTCATGCGAAGTGAGATATCAACATGAGAGAGAAGACGTTTGGGTTTCCATCCGAAACTTCTGGGTTCAGTTCTTGCGGTCCACCTCTCAACTAAAGTTTTTACCTTAAATTGAGCATATAGAACAATAGTTTCATGTCAACAACAAGTTCCACTTTTTATATACAATGGAACTTAGAAATATGAGCACCATTGCATCTTGTGGGATCTATGAACCTGACATTTGGGCGGAGTACAAGATGGGTTTACTTCTCAAATCATAAGTGCCATAGTTTATAGAGAATATTTAGCAAACTAAGTTTTTGGGTTTGCAAGTAGTAGTGTTAATTCAAAAACCTAGGTGAGTTTTGTTTATTTCTATTTTTTCCCATTTGACTTGCTTGCAAGGTGCACATTAATTAAGTATAATGGTTTATTTTGTTATATGTATATACTCCTATATAGTATTGATATGACACAAGATTGCATAATACTGCGTCAAAGAATCTATTTAGGCAACTCCACCTAGTGTGAGAAAGACTTGGTTGTGGTTGTTGTTTATAGTGCTATTTTAAATACATGATTCATATATTTTCAATAAACTTAATAATTCATATGAACCTGTTCATAGAAATTGGTAATTTGATTAACATAAATGAAATATAATATATCATCTGGCAATATGATGTTAACGTATGTGGTGAATTTCTTCACAACTAGGGCCAGGCTCAGTTATTTTCTTACAAAGCGGTACATGAGCTACATATTTTTATCTTCATATTAGCTGCTATCCATGTGTTCTTAAGTGCTATGACGTTGATTCTTGGAGGCTTGAAGGTAAAACCTTTTCTACTTTTCTCTTCCTAGAGTTGAATATGTGGATCCTCTCTCTCTCTCTCTCTATATATATATATATATATCTACAATGTTTAATAAAACAATGATTTATTTAATTTTTTGTTCAAGATGAATACACATATCATTGTCTATTTTTCATGTTATTTGCCAACTACACCATGCTTATACAGACTATCTTCATGGGTGCAGATGATAACACACTCACCTATGTCCAACAACATTCATTTGTCATGTCACACTCACCAAGAGTTGATAATATATTAAAATTTGAAAAAGAAAAACTCATGGTACAAAACTAATCAAATCCATGGAGACCATTAGTTATAATTTTAAAAGCACATTCACAAACTCAAACATCTAATGAATTGCTTCCTGTTAAAATTGAACATTCTTGTAAGTGAGAATGTTAATGGGCCATCATCTGTAAAGATATGCTGTCAATGGATCAGATCAAGGTCAGGTCAGCTCAATGTGGTCCAAGTATTTTAACGGGTCATCAACCTAGACCCAAAACATGCTTAAAGAAATGAATCCAAGCCAGGTACTCGAATTGGATTATGATTCAAGCAAAACCCAGTAGGATGATTTGGATTGTGGTGAAAACTTTGGAAACAAGAGTGTACATTGAGAAATTATTGTAAGAATCGTGGAGGACCCACATCATACTTGGTTTGATACATGGTTATAGTACCTCATTCGATACAATACGGGCTACTTTTTCTTCTTCTTCTTCTTCTTCCTTGCACTCAAGTGAATAACAAAAACCATAAAATCCCAATAAATCAAGGAAAAATATCATCGACCAAAGACGAACCATAAGATGTCTTCATATTTAAACTACTCAATAACAAAGAAGAGACATAACTATTTAGTTATATAGATTCCCAAGTCCTAGACAAATATACACACATACTACACCAACTAATCCTTTTCTCATACGAGATGAGGTCAACTACATAAATTCTTTATTTTCATAAGATTAGAACCTATTATGCTAAAGTTATCTTAACAAAAACTATATCATTTTAGTGTTTTCATTATGTAGACTCACCCGTTAACACAAATGTCATCTCACAATAACATGCACCAAGGTACTTGGTCATATAATGGAGCCAGTAAAGTGTGCCACATGCGTAAGAAAAGAAACGTCTCCCGCGGTTTTCGTTGCTTGGCGCGAATGGGCGAAGATTTGAAAAAGAGAACGAATTTGAAAAACTCGCCCTCTTTTTTACTCCCCCCCCCCCCGGGGCCTCTCTCTCGCTGATGGCTTCGTTGTATCGATCTTCTTCTTGCTCCTTCTTCAAGGATTTCACAACCAGGGAGATAAATGGTTCCAGAGGTAACTGCGTGAGCGTGTGTGTGTGGGTTTCTCAATTACTTGAATTTGGTAGTTATCTCTGCGTGGTTTCTTTCGAGTTTTAGTCCGAAAGAGGTCGTATATGGATGGATTGGAATCGGAATCCGGTGGCCGGGGAGCTGGAGTTTTGACGATCGAGCACGACGATGCCTCGAGCCCTCCCCTAGCTCTGTCATTTGCGAAGGTAGGCATCTCGTTTCGTTTTCTGGCTCTCATTTTACCATTCTCTTCATTCCGTTACGTACCCACTCATTTAAATTCTGATAAGTGTAAGAATTCGATCTTGAAGCAAAAATATGCGCCTCCATAATTGATATCTATTAGGTGAACCGGCCCGTGTGCATTGTTGAAGTTTGCAGAACTCATGGAGCTTAGGCTTGGAACCTCATGCCCTGAGGAACAAAGTTTCGTGGGTCCTACAAGATTTGTGTTGTCGTTGTGAGAGGAAATGGTACCACTTATGGGCACCCAGAAAAAAAGAGGGGTGCGACTGTTTTTTCCAGTTTATGTTAAAATCCTGATTCCATGGCACATGGATTTTCTGGCACTTCAATTCCTTTGCATCAATCATGAAATGGTATATGGAGTACCGGTTCCATCTGAAGAGTTCCACCATGCAAATGTTCTCAAAACTGCCCAAAGTTCCTGAATACTGGGGCGTGCATTGAACCATCTATCCATTCATCTTCATTAGCTCAGCAGGAAGTCTAACCATGCACAAGTAGATGATATTTCTGACACCATTCTTTTGTTTCGCGATCAGACTATGAGAAGCGGGAATCTCCTTGCTGTTGCTGATGAAGACGGGTTCCTTGCTTTATACGATACTCGGCGCCGTCTGCCTTCGCTCCGTTCCATTAAAAAGCCAGGTCCATTGAACAAATTGAATTGCTTAGCATTATTTGATTGTGAAATGTCCACTTGAAGTTGATTGACAGTTAGAAGCCACAATTGGTATTTGATTTATGTAAATGAATAACGATGTTGAAACAAATGACGTATACAACAATTGCTAAATGCAAGCACTTCAGCATTTTAAATTTTGTATGGCCCATGGGGTTGCTGCATCAAGCATATAGTTGTCTTCGATTGCATCTTGGATTTACATTCTGAAATCAAAGTTGTGAAGGCAATACAATGAAGAATTTGATTAATTGCTCGATCTTGTCGTTGATTAATTTGATTATTTACGATGGATTCTACAAATTATGATAGGGCTCTGTGGAAACTAGAGTACATGTAGCCGACCCCATCTAGTATGGGAAAAGGCTTAGTTGTTGCTCGATCTTGTCGTTGGTGTCAGACTAGATAATCATATTTCAGGTGCATGTTTCATACATGTAGCCGACCCAACTAATTCCTGTAATTTGATTTTTCTATTTCTGCTGCATTCTTGCACATCCTGATTATGATTATGTAGTCTACCAGGAATTAGGATGAACCTGAAATTCTCATACGTGCTTATTCCCCTTTAATTACAGGGGAAGCAAAGGTCTCAGAGTGGTTGGCACATGCTAATGCTATTTTCAATGTCTGCTGGGCCAAGGTAATCATTTACATTCTTTGTCCTTCAGGCAGCAAGTGCATGCATTTGTGCCTGGAATTGACTCAAGTGCATTTTGAAGCATCAGTTCTTGATACTTGCTTCTTCTGCTGAAAGCAGTTCAATTGCAGTACATTGTGTTGTGGTCCTTTTGATGAGTCAACAAATGACTTTTGAGTCCAGGAATTAGGAATGAAACCTATATACCACATTTAGTAGGTTCAACCACATCAAAGAGGTCTATTTAGGTCTTCACATTATGTCCTTACTGGATAATGATGCAAAATCTCTACTTCAAATGCTGTATGAAACCCCACACATATAGCTTATCTTGATACGACACTTATCACGAATATTTATGAGTTGCTTTTAAATGGTAGTCATCCTACCGTGTCCATGAGTTATCTCATTTCCTTGTGTTTCAAATGTCATGCAGGACGATTCTATTATCCTGACAGCTTCAGGAGATCAAACGGTACGTCTTACTATTTGGGTTGATGATGTTCTTGAGTTATACCTCAAGTTTATGCAGTCATATGTGGGAAAGTAGGTGCTGGAAAATGAAAAAACTCCGCTCATGTAAGGGATCACCCTTGCATGGCCAGTCCCAAGCCCGTATAAAGGAGAATGGTTGCGTTAAGCTTCTGACAGCCAGTGTAAAACTTTGTCAGACTTATCTATGATGAATTGTTGTTGAATCCTCCTCCAATCAGTTAGTTCACAGCTAGAATCCCATAAAAAGGATTTAGGATTATTTGTTAATTATTTTTTCCTTTTGTTAAGATTTCCAATATTCAAAAACTTCAGCCAGTTTTCTTTTGGAAAGGAAACATTACACAATTTTCTAATTGATCCTGTATTGTTTTGTATTTCCCTCACTATTGTCACAAATAAGATGTAATAGTCCAAACACTCCAAACCAATTCACAGGATGAAACATGCAGTTATATATATCGATTCTCCAAGTTTTTTGTTCTCTTGACTAGTAAAAAGAATCGTTAAACATGTCCCTGACATGAAAAGGTTAACGGTAGGATGCTCAGTTGAAGAGGATGCCGCACGCTAGCTTTCATTCACCCGTTGTAACATCAAGAGAACAGTAACAGAAGATGCTGTTGCTTGTTGCTCAACTGAAACTTGATTAGTTAATTAATGATAAGCGAGGAGGTTTTGCATTTCAGATTCTCTATGCAGCCTGTAAAACACCTAAAGATCGCAATATGTTTACTTGAATTTGTAATAATGAATAAAAGAATAACTTTTGTCAGAAATGACAAAGGCTGGAACCGCCATCATTTCAAATAGATGTCCCAAGCCTGTCCACCAGTTCACTGGTAGGTATGCATTGCAGTATGTTCTTGTTTATCTGATGTGAAATACTGCATTCATTGGATACTGTTGAGTTATATGTTGTGTCTAAATTTGTCTCTTTGACAGATAAGGATATGGGATGTGGAAACGAAGCAAATCCTTGATGTAATGTGGGGACACTCCGGCAGTATAAAGACGTTATGCTCCCATCCTGACAATCCTAGTATGCTTTGTGCAGCCTTAATTGCAAACAAGCTGCTTAATATTGACGGTGAGACTAAATGCGCTTATTCGAACAGGCCTTTTTGTGTCCGGCTCAAGGGATGGATGCATTGCATTGTGGGACAGGCGATGCAATGGAATTCCAAGAAAAGTCCTTGGTAAAACATGCTTGATGTAAGTTTCTTTATGATGATTTATATTGTGTTTTAGAAGTCATCATGAAACACGTACGTAAGCTGTGGTGCTGAACTAAGAGCTTCTTTTCAGGCCAATTGCCATGATTCAAAATGCACATCCTCCCAAAGACTACCATACCAGGCAAGTACAACATTTTCCGTTTCCACTGTGGTGCTGAACTAAGAGCTTCTTTTAATTGTTTCAGAATCTTATCCAAAGACTTACATGTTTGAATTTACTTTTATTGTCTCAGACCAATGGTTATCTTTCGCAACACTTCCTCTGGACGAAAATGCAGTAAACAAGCCAAGGTATGAAATGTGCAGTACATTCTTTGTCAGCTCAAATTTCTTTATTAACCCTGAGCATAAGGTACTAACATTTATCTACAGGTAGCTTCTAGGAGCATCACTTCAGTTCTTTATCTTAAAGATGGATTATCCATTGCTAGTGGAGGAGCTGTTGATAGGCAAGACCATTTTATTGGTCTCTAAATTGTATCGCATTGATTCAGTTTCTCCTTTTCTTCCCCCCCACCACCACCACCACCACCACACACACCACCCCATCCACAATGCGCTCATTTTTAACTGGAAGATTTTATATGTTGTATTTGACATGTTCAAACCATGGTTTTATTCAAAACGTTTAATTTTTCTACAGCATTGTAAAATTCTGGGACTCGCGTAACCTGAAAACTTCAATAGCTCAAGGACAACCTCATGCTGAGATATCTACTGAAAAGGTTAGCTGCAAACCTGTACCTCCGCCTGTCCTTTTGGAACCGACTATTGCCAAATCTTGAACCTTGTTAAAAGTCAAGTTCCATACCTGTTATGGCAAACTGACTTGAACATTGCTCAGTTTCACCATTGAATTTTCTTCTTTGAAAAAAAAAGATCCTTTTAATACCATTCAATGATCAATCAGCGTTTTTTGATCCATCAGTTCATCAATATGATATTTCTTATTCATTTATTTTTTCCTCTTCTCCTCTCTTAATGTAGAAAAAAGGGGCACATGGAGTTACATGCTTATCTCAGGACCAAGATGGTCTCTCTCTTGCAGCTTCCTGCATGGATAGCAGGTATTTCCTCGGCTACGGCTTACTTGTTTAGGATGTCATACTTGCAGTCAAATCATGGTATCCTTTTTAAAATGATGCCCAAACAAGCTGGAAACGGCATGAACTTTTGTGTAAGAAACCAGGGAAAGGTGTAACATGCACATTGTGCAAAGTAGAGCGAGTTGACTTGTGCCATTGTTGCCAAATCGTCTTCTAGCTTTCTGTTTTTCTCATATTTTATGCCCTTGTATTGGGTGTCTGATGATTAGGCAGCCCTATTTGTCAACTGTAATATTTTGTTATTATGGTGCTAATCATGACTTACTCCGCCCATGTAAGGGATCACCCTTGCATGGTCTGTCCCAAGCTCCGATAGAGGAGGAGGGTTGTGTTAGGCTTCCGATAGCCACCGTAAAACTTTGTCGGATTTATTTACCATAAATTCTACAAATTATGATAGGGCTCTGTGGAAACAAAGAATTCATGTAGCTGACCCCATCTAGTATGGAAAAAGGCTTAGTTGTTGTTGTATCGTGCTAATCATGTCTATTTTTCATGGCAGGATTTACTTGTATAATGTGCTTCAACCTGATAAAGGGCCACTGAAATGGTTTGCAGGTCATTTGATAGAGTCCTTCTATGTAAAGGTAAAGTTTTTAGCCTGGTGCCACTATTA
Organism: Brasenia schreberi; assembly: GCA_036023115.1. NCBI lineage: Eukaryota > Viridiplantae > Streptophyta > Magnoliopsida > Nymphaeales > Cabombaceae > Brasenia > Brasenia schreberi. The sequence goes on along the minus strand of JAYKKT010000078.1, from coordinate 4,418,785 downwards.
CACTGGTCATAAGTTTGCTTAATTCTTCCTCTGAACATTTTCTCGCTGAAATGCAGTCTGCCATTAGCCCTGATGGAAGTCATCTACTCTGTGGCTCGACAGATGGCTATGCCTACGTGTGGCAGGTTAGACTTTCTTTACCTTTAAGAGTAATCTGAGAGCTACAAGGTGGTTCCCTTCAGTTCTTAAGCTTCACTTTATATAGTATCCAGGCATGCATTTCCTACATTTGGTCTTATAATTGGCAATCAGTCCTACGCTAGATTATATAGATCATACTAGGAGTCAAACTGGTGCAGATATACCAGTTTCCGATAAGATTCATGGCTGTCCAAGTAATTTCTAATTATTCTGACTGACGTTTGAAATATCCAATGCACTGTCAGGTGGATAAGCCTGAAGTTGGACCTATGAAGCTGGAAGGCCATGAGGCAGAAGTCACTGCTGTCGATTGGTATGAATTTTGGCATGCAAGTGGCAAGTTGCTACCCACCTTTCAGTAGATGTTTTTTCATTTTCCCACTATATATTCTTTCAGGTGCCCTTCGGAGACTGGAAAAATAGCAACTGCTGCTGATGATTACACGGTAAGTGCTGGACATGTAATTTACTCAACTGATAGATTGAAAAGTTCAACTATGCACCTGAAGGTGCTTGTTGGATGATAAAGACCATGAGATCAGCTTGTCGTAGTAAAGAAGCAGGCTCACACCAATTATGAGCTCTCTCACACACACACATAAACACACACAGAGAGCTTGGATTACCATTGCGAAGGGGTCCAGGATTCAATTCTCACAAGGTAATCCCCAGTATGCCCAACTCAAAAAGATTAAACAGTAAGTTTTAGTGAAAGGTCGCCTCTGGCTTTCATATCTCAAGAATCTTGGCTGGCTAAAGATACCCAAACAAATATATGCTAATCTTTGCTGAAACCTAGTTCCTTCTATATGACTGTGAACTCATTTGGCTTGCCATTCAATGTCTTCCGCACAAAAAGTCTCCAGTTGGACTCTAGCTTTTTCAAGTTGTTGCTTTTGTTTCCCATGCAACCACTGACTACACTGTTCTCCGTTTTGATTTCCTTTTTGCTTGTCAATTTGAAATTTTGAAAGAATTTTAACTTAATCAGAGTTCAGACAGCCTATATCCCCATCAGTTGATTGGCCACTAATCAATCTGGTTAGTTGCTCAGGCAGATTATCTGATTCTCCTCCCACTGTATATCCACTTGGGATCCTTTCCTAAGTAAGGCTGCATACCTTTTCAACAGATATGAACCATGTTGGCATGATAAGTTCTGCAAAGAAAAATAAATTATTGAAATAATTAAATGAGAAGAATCAGGAGAAAGGGAGAACACAATATATATGGTTCGTCCATAAGTGTATACCAGGGGAAAAAGCTTCACATCCCAGTCTTTCTGCTCTTATTGAAGTTCTGATTGACTCATTATAGAGTTATAATGTAACGTGGGGAGATTTATCTTAACAGCATATAAGATCATGATGGATAAAGTCTCTTTGAATCTGTAAAATAGGATCAATATTTATATCTCAACATTTGATGGATTCCAATAGCCGACCCTGTCTAGTATGGGAAAAGGCTTAGTTGTTGTTGTTGTTGTATTTGATGGATTCCAACACACTATATCTAGTCATAATCATTCATAGACATTTCCAAGCTTAATGCTATTGTTCTGCACTGACAGGTTCGAGTATGGAGCACCAAGAGCACCAGTTATTTCAATGATCAATCGCCTGTTTCTCAGAGAAGATTATCTAGATATTCAAAAACAGAATGCAGAAGATCAAGTCAAAATGCCCCGTCAAATGATCAGCTAGAGTCGCTTAATAATCAACATCCTTGCACCGAAACTTCAAGCACTCAGTGCCCCCCACATCAGTCCAACTTCCAATTAGCAACGCCTAAAACCTCTAGCAAGCTCAGTTCTTTTCAACCCCTTTTAGAAGAGAAACTGGTGCAGAAGACACCAGACAATAAAATGAATAGTCCATCCTCTGTTTTGAGTCCCCCATTCTCCCTGAAAAGAAGGACCATTAGAGACTATTTTATTTCTGCTTCATGAGAGTTGAATCCATGGACGTATAGAGGTGAAAAGTATCATTGCTGCAGCATGAGTACTTCTTACAGGGAACAAGAATGGTGGATATCTTTTGTTGAGAATTCACTAGGAGATGTGATAGATAAGTTATGATTATGAGCTCAATGGCCCTAGGTGGAGAAGACAAGATATGTGCATACTGCTTCAGATTTTTATTTTTACAACAGATTGATATTCTTCTGTTTATTCATCATGGTTGGTGAATACTCATCACCCAAGCACAAGAGGAAGCTATCACAAAGTTGCAAGAAAGCTTGTAATATGTAAAGCATGTAGAAATTATAACTCTCACTCACACACACAGATACACATTCAGTGTCGCAATGCTGGTAGCCACTTTTACCATTCAAGGGTTAAATAAGCGACCTGTAAAAACGGTTTCCTGTTTTTACTGCTAACCATTTTTCTATTGTATGCGGCAATTGAATACAAGTAATACTTTTGGTTGTCAGCTTTTCTTTATTTGTAGAGTTGTATTTAATCTTCGATAAATTCAAATTGGTTATGCTTTACATGAACTAAGTTCCTTGATCTTTTCACAGGAAAAAGATGAGAACTAGCTGTTCTTAGATTTGTGGGTTAGTTTGTTGGCACATTTTTGGGCTTGCCCTTGGAAAGTGGAAAAAAGAAACGAATAAAATATGATCTTACTCTTTGGAGTTAAATGCTATGACACAAGATCAAACGGTAGGCTACTAGGGGAAGGTGTGGCGCTGGTTTGGTAAACCCTCTGGAAAGGTATCAATGGAGAAATGGATTCCATCACTTTACATGATTCCCTACCACACCTTCCTTTTGGTGATTTGGGTTTTTGTATATTCACCACTCAAACAAGGTACTTTCTTGGGTTTCATCATTTTCATTTGATAAGCAAGCTGAGGCCAATTAGACTTCTAACTGGTTCATGCCCAAAAGAAACTAAAGCGTACAATAGGTATAGATAACTTATTGATATTGATGAAGCCAATTTGCACACATGTTGATCTATGTTTAGGTAGGGTCTAATGCCAAATGGAGAGCATTGATAGATATAATCTCCCCAAGTAAGTTGCAGTGCCCTCCCAGCAAGCCAACTTGCATACATGTTCATCTTCTTGAACGATGCAATTCTAATGGAATTTATTACTTAATTAAGGATGAAACTGAACGAGTAGAAAGAGAAAAGTAGTGTAGTTTTTTTCAATGAGCGCATTTTGAAATTTATTTTTATGTATCATATGAACAATTTTTTTTGGTACATTGGGGAAGCAGAAGCCAGATGCACACCCATGGTATCGAACTCATAAGCTTCAACTTATGAGTCGACCCTCTAATCAAGTGAGGTATTGATTGTTGTGCTCATATGAACTGTTCTTTAAAAGGAATGGTGGGGACTGTACTGCCAACCTTTGCCTTCATATTTGTCCGATCATATAGTACACTCTAGAACTCATGACTCAACTTAAAAGGAATGTTTGGAGTCAGATGCAAACTTTAGTACACAAATTCTGAGCTCTAAAAGCGCGTAGGATATATTTCATATGCAAACGATTTAATCAGTTTCTATTGTTGTCCAAAAGTTGGTGTAGCACAAAAAGCGACTCACCTGGCTAGGGGGTCGACTCAGAAGTTGAAAGGTCACGAGTTCGATACTTGTGGGTGTGCATTGGGCTTCGGCCTGGCCATAGTGAACAAAAAGAAAAATGTTCGGTGTTCTTTTTCTACACAGTTGCAGAAGCTACCAAAACCAAAAGCAAGCTAGATCTTGCACTAGGTAGGTCAGCTACATGGTCTCTTTAGAATGTATAGGACCCTATTTTGTTTATTTGAATCGGATTTTGCGACATTATCTGACCAAACATGCCTGGATGGGTCAGAAATCCAACCTGAACATGACCATGAAGACTCCTAGATAGAGATCTTGGGGACACTGGTTTTAAGCATTTCTTGCCTAATGAGTCCATGCTTACCTACCCTTTAGAATCTAACCAGTGAAGGCACCAACAACTAATAAAAGCAAACACCATATCCATGGCTAAAAACAAAATGGTACAGTGAACATGGAGACCCAGGACCCCAAATAAAGACCCATAAATACCAACTCGAAGGGTAGGTATCTATTTTCCTGCGTCCTGTCCAGTCCGCCAGTAGGAAATCCATGGCGGTGACCGTCTTGGTCTCTGTTTCTATAGCTCTGTGCTTGTTGTGGGTGGTGAAGATAGCATATTCAGTATGGTGGAAGCCCAAGCAGCTTGAGAAATTCTTCAAGAGGCAAGGCATCCATTGCTATCCTTACAAGCTTATGGTTGGTAACATATTGGACATAGGTAGAATGCACGAGAAAGCACGGTCCAAGCCACTTGGTTTATCCCATGACATAGTGCCGCGTGTCGTGCCCTTCTTCAATGAAGCTGTTAAGAAATACGGTATGTACCCCTATTATATACACACACATATATATGTATATGTGTATAAGCGTGTGTTTGTGTACGTATGCATGTATATATACATATATGTATGAACATATAGTTGTTTATTGTTAGTGTGATGCTTACTTACATGGCACATCCCATTTGATGATGTCTTAACCATTCAACAGTATTTGGTGAAACATTTAAGTGAAACAAATTTGGTCTCTTGTCACAACTACATTGACTACTACGTGCATGAAAATAGAAACGTTTGTGAATAATAAGTTTCTCTAAGTGCATTTACAAGATAAAACTTTTATTTGTTTGGCTTAATCTTGGATGAGCTCGCATCCAATGGTCTAGATTATCTTTTCATTGTAACACACAACATAGATACTTACGTACACACATATATGGGAAAACCAGATCTTGCTCACCTTGTGGTATGTTCACTCATGCCTATCCATTAATTTTTGGTGGCATGAATATAATTTAGATTTTTTAAGGAATTTTAAAAAGTACAAAATACATTGTTATTATATTAAGCCTATCACAAATTCTCTCTCTCTCTCTCTCTCTCTCTCTCTCTCTATATATATATATATATATATATATATATATAGCGAGCAGCCGTAAAAAGTTGGATTATTAAGTGCAGGTAGATTGCCCCTCACTTGGCAAGGGAACACTCCTCAACTTATAGTTATGGATTTAGAGATGATAAAAGAAATTCTTTCAAACAAATTTGATCAAATTCAAAAGGCGCGTCTTCCTCCTCTACTGAAGCCCTTGGAGTTGGGCCTTGTTGGCTTGGAAGGTGAACACTGGTCAGCAAGGAGGAGGCTAATTAACCCTGCTTTCCATTTTGAAAAGTTGAAGGTATGATTGGTTACCTTTTCTCCGATATTTCTTTCCACTCGTTCTTTTCTTTTTTCCCGGTGAAGTATACCACCGGTATCTGGAAGATCAAAGACACCCTGATTGTGGGGAGGACCCAAGATTTTTTTTTGGGTGAGGCACACATGTTAATTCGTCAGCAATGGGATTTAAACTGCCAAACAAAGTTAACAAAGATGACAAACTTAGTCACTAACTACCAAAAGAAAAGAATAATAATGGTTTTGGTACAGCATTACTCATGCAGCAGGCCCATCGTGCATATTGCAACCGGAGGTGAGAAGTTGCGTTGTATAAATCTCCTCAAACATGTTTGTAAATCCTGATCTTTTTCAGGTGGATTTTGGATATCTTTATTAAATCGGAGTTTTATTTGTAAAGACTTATATCTGACAAAATATTTAAAATTTCTACTTTAATGGCTTAAATTTTGCATTCTGCCACCTTTTGTTTTTCAAAGTTTCAGGTTGATGAACTTTATTTTTTTCAAAATTACAATATGCAACCTGGTAATTTTTTGGATTTCAGGTGAGGCGTACCTCGCCCTGATTAATCCATTCGAAGCCCATTATGGAGGTAAAACTAGCTCTCCCAGTGCTGGCTTTCTGCATTTACAAAGCTTGAACTCCAGACCTTTGTTTTCAATTTATTGGGTTGTCATGATAAAAGCTGAAAACTATGATGCCAGTCACTGTGAACACGATGAGTGCACACCTAACCAGGCTATCAATGCTGTACCAAAGAAAGCCTTTGCTCTGAGTTTGATTAGCGACGACAATTTCAGGCAACACGAAAACTAGACTCGAGCACAACATGAGGAAGTTCGCATTTTGTCAACCAAAAGTGACAAAAAAACTGTCATGTTGGGGGTGACCTACTTTTAATATGAACCCATGTAACACGAAACAAACACTATCCAAAGCATGAAATTCCTGCAATTTCAGAAATGATGCAAAGATTCACCACGATCACAGAAATGAAAAGTCTGCTTTCATGCCCACCCGAAGTGACATGAAAAGAACGGGGTCATGAATCGGTTCACATATTTTGACACAATAAAGATTGGTATGACATCATATGAACACAACCCAAAACATGAAATAGTCAACGCATAAAAACCTGCCCTTGGGAGGGGCACTACAACTGGAAATGATATCTCAGATACCTCATAAATTGAGGAGAAAAAGGAGGGATCTAATCGCATCTGATTAGCTAGCTGATGACACTCTTGCCAATGGAGATGATCAGTCACACAGTATTATGGTATATATATATACACACACATGATGGCCATATTTAACCATGGTGAACGCTGTCACTGGTTGTGGTAAGCAGGGAATGCTGCCAGCATTTTACGCTAGCTCTAGTGAGCTGGTTCAGAAATGGGAAAGATCAATTGGGCCCCAAGGATCATGTGAACTCGATTTACTAGAGGAATTGCAGAATTTTACTGGAGATGTAATTTCTAGAACAGCCTTTGGCGGTAACTATGAAGAAGCAAAGGATATATTCCGAGTGCAGAGGGAGCAAGCTGATCTGTTCGCTGATGCCCTTTGGACGCTCTTCATCCCTGGTTACAGGTAAAGCAGTTGGTTCTATCCTTTGTCTTATCCTTTCTTTCAACCACGTATCACAAACACACAAACAGAAAACGGTTTTCCATGCAATAAGAAAGTATTAGTGGTACGTCTATGATAAAATCCATTGATCTTATTAATTTAGCAGAATGAGCGGTAAGTGGTGGACTTGGAATATTTTTTGGGGTGAGGCGAACTTCAGTTAGGTGAGTTTCAGTTGAGACGATCCACAGTTTTTCAGTAAAATTAGAGTGATTATTGGTTTTTCTGCTTTTCTCGGGCTCACCCATGAATAGGTCCGCCACTAGATACTTTCTTTGCAGCAACATAAGTAGGAAACGTCTTAAGCATATATTCTTCTTCTGCTGAACAGGTTTCTTCCGACGAAAAACAATCGCAAAATGAAAGAGCTGAACAGGGAGGTCAAGTCCATTCTGAATAATGTAGTTGAGAAGAGAGAAAAGGAGATGAAGTTGGGAATTGCAAAAAATGATGATCTATTGGGAATGCTATTGGAATCAAATAGAGATGAAGACCCCAGCAGGAGAATGACAAGAGATGAAGTTATTGAAGAATGTGGGCTGTTCTACTTTGGAGGCCAGGAGACAACTTCCCTATTTATAACATGGACCATGATTCTGCTGTCCATGAATCCTTCTTGGCAAGAGCGAATGCGAGAGGAGGTCTTCCAAGTTTGTGGGAAAAGCACTCCCACTTGGGATAATCTAAACCACCTCAAGATTGTAAGTTTGTATCTTTTATGAGCGTTATGCTTGTGTTAGACATTCCAACACTCAACACTCATACTTCTACTGTGTCCAACCTAACATTTGCTGTTCTAAATATTTTTTTCAACTAAGAGTTCAGATTTAGAGATAGTTCAGTGCTATACAATCTGAACACTTCATAGAATTTTGACCAATTATTGTTTTGTCGGTGAACACGATCTTACAAAAAATGTTTTATAATCGTATGAGACATCATAGATTATGTGATATAATACCTGTAGTTATATATTGAGACTTTGCCTTTGCAATCATGATTTTCGAAATTGCAGTATTACTTATATATTGTGGCATGACATTGTTCATTTGCACAACAGGTGAATATGGTTCTCCATGAGTCTCTAAGGCTGTATCCCCCTGCACATTTTATTGTTAGAGAAACATGCAAAACATTGGAATTAGGAGGCATCACCATACCAGCTGGGGTTCGTTTGCTGCTTCCAACACTTCTGATTCATCATGATCATCGGACTTGGGGTGACGATGCCGACGAATTCAAGCCAGAGAGGTTCTCAGAAGGACTTTCAAATGCCACCAAGCACCAGTTGGCCTTCTTTCCGTTCGGATGGGGTCCTCGGGTCTGCATTGGCCAGTCGTTCGTGCTAGTTGAGGTTAAGATGGTATTAGCCATGATTCTGCAGCGTTTCTCCTTCGAGCTATCACCATCTTACGTTCATGCTCCACATACTATCCTGACTCTTGAACCACAATACGGTGCTCAAATCATTTTACATCGGCTCTGAGGAAACTGACATGACCAGAACCAGATTGTGTGGTTCCCAGAATAGAAATATGATGGAATGTAGTGAATCCAAGGGAATGTACTGGGCATAGTCAACTAATCACTTGTCTTAGACAGTGCGAGGAGAAAAAAAACTTGGATTCTTAGAAGATGACTTCTTCAAAGACATCACTTGTGTCCTTCAAGCATGACCATGTCATTAACAGTACCTGAGGAAGTAATATTAGCTATTAAAAAAATATGATACTACGTATGATTATGATCACATTCAGCTGCTGTTCGATAGATTAGATCCAGGTAAAATTAAAGAACCAAGCAATGCTAGTCATGATCATCTTACGAATGGTTGTAATATTAGGACTAAATTCAAATATATGGCGTGATCAATAATAGAACTTTGAATTCAAAAAGTGAAATATATTGTTATAGCTTTTGTATTTTGTATTTAATCCATAATTAAACAATTTATTTTTTTAAATTCAAAATTCCACCTTTCATTATACCGACCAAATGGTGCAATTCTTTGAATAGATTTAATCATGGATAGGTTTGAGTATGAACTACTATATATATATATATATATATATATATATATATATATATATATATATATTATATATATATCTAACTGGCTTTATAAAAAGAGAAAAGGCCTCTTAACAGCTCTCACTTTTCGAATCAGGAAGGTAAACCTGAACTATAGTGCAATCTCGTTCGACTTAGAGGCACTTCAGGCTCACTTTCATACCAGGAAATGAGAACATGGGATAGGACAAAGAGGAAGATATCAACAAATTAGCATCATAGGTGCTCCTGGAGAAGAATAGGCGCTGGAAACAGACTAGTTTTAAGGAGCCGAAAAACGCCATGAATCGCAGATAGTCAAGTAAGTGGAGTCATCGTGAAAAGGGTTTTCAGAAAGCAACATCAACAGTTGTGAAAAGTCTTGGCATTTCAGAAGAAACTGTCCTAACAACAAGCAAAATGGAGAATTTGTTTAAAGACACGAGGTATTGTCTTATATTGGAAATCTTGGCGCAGAGCGAGAGACGCCCTTGGCAATGGTGCATGTCCACTTCCATTCTCCATCTGTAAGCACCATTAAGGCAGACCAGGCTTTCCTCTAGGTATACCGGGACCGACAGTTCCGAAGTGCCGATTTGGTTCCATCAAAACCTAAATTCAGAGCTAAACCATCATCCTTTAGTTCTGGTTTCAGTTATGTTAGGTTCCGAGTCTGGTTCTACAAGGGTTAAAGTTCCAGTTCTCAGCCAGTTTGGTTCCAATGTCATTTAAAAGAAAATGAATTAGAGGTGGGATCTTCAAACACTGGAACCATAATATGGTTCGGAGCTGTTAGTTACGGTTTTCCAGAAGATGAAACACTAACCAAATCAAGAGATCATGGGCTCGGTTAGGAGTCCTGTTCTGGTTCCCCCGGTACCGGTTTTGGCTGGTTTAGAGGCAGTTTGGGTATGATTTAAACTGCCGGGCCAGGTCCAAATTGACCACACACTTGGGTAGGTAGAGCTTCACCATACTATCATACTTATAGATGGAAATTACATGTCCAAAGATCGGTTGGCTCCTTAATATAGATTTGTATCTTGTGTGGAGGTATGCATGCCCACCTTTTGGTATTAAAACCTCTCGTTTTTCCCTCTTCTGTTACACGGGGAGGCCAAAGTTTAAAACACACGTACATACATCCTGCCGGAAATCGTTTAGATACTGAAGATACAGCTTAAGGATTCCTCAATGGCTATTGAAAGCAAAACCCGTGAGGATGGTAATAAAACAATACAGTGAACAAACATTGACAGGAGTATCGTTGCTGGTTGGTGGGCATGCATGAACTTTACCAAAGAATAATCATAAATACCAACTAAATTTACATCCATTTCACATTGTGCTCTGTCTAACCCCAGGGCTGCAGGTATGGAGACGAACATCTTCATCTTTCTCTCACTTGCAGTGGGCATTTCGTGGGTGGTATTCAAGGCAGCATATTCAGTATGGTGGAAGCCAAGGAAGTTCGCGAAGGCCCTCAAGAGGCAAGGGGTTCATGGTTATCATTACAAACTTATCATAGGTGACACGGTGAAACAACTAAGAATGCACGCGAAAGCACAGTCTAAGCCCTTGGGAATATCCCATGATATTGGGCCGTACGTCCTTCCCTTCTACCATGAAGCTGCGAATAAGTATGGTACGCAACGCTAGCTTCAGAAACAAGTCTTATTTTTCTGTCAACAAGTTGGGGTCGGACCAGCATTGCATCAAGAAAATCGTATATATTGGAGCTGAAGAATGAAACTAATGCATGCGAAAAAAAAAACCCCCTTCAGACATATAATCATGAAGATCACATCCACGCATGGAGGGTAGTCCACAAAAATAACATTTCAAAGTTTTTCCTGTAGTTTAATATATATATATATATATATATATATATATTAATTGGATCATGCACACTCACTACGTCTCTCATTGAGTATAACACAGTTACCCTTTATATTTTTTCGAACACCGCAATTAATTTCTAAATAACACTCGTGCCCTTAAAAGCAAAGAGAAGAAACAAGTGCTTAAGTGTTAGAAGTCAGTTTCTCTATTATACAAAGAGGAGAAATGAGTGCTTAGTGTTAGAAGTCTGAGTTTCTCTCTCTCTATATGTATGTATGATTGTAAAATATTAGATTGTTAAAAAGATTGAATTGTTAAATGCAGGTAGGCTACCCCTCACTTGGTTCGGAAGAGACCCTCAACTGATACTTACAGATCCAAAGATGCTAAAAGAGCTTCTCTCAACCAAAATGTATTCTTTTAAGAAGACACCTATTCCCCCACTAGTAAGGTGAACAATGGGAGTTGTAGGTTTGGAAGGTGAACAATGGGCCACAAGGAGGAAGCTGATCAATCCTGCTTTCCATTTTGAAAAATTGAAGGTATGGCTGGTGTTCTGACTACTAATACCTTGAATTAAAAAGTTGCGAGTTCGATACCCAGGGTAGGCATCTCCTGACATTAAGTAAAATTATCTGGCCGGATACTGTAGATCTATTGTATATTACACCACCACTAAAGAACAAACAAAATAAAACGCCATTTAAAGATAACAACAAACCTCTCTCTCTCTCTCTCTCTATATATATATATATATATATATATACACACACAGACAAACACACAGAAAGACACACACGCACAGCCGCTTCTGCACACACGCACGCATATACACATACGTAAATGTAAATCAATGTAAATTAACAAAAAAAGAAATTTTACATGCATTCCATATATTCATTACGTTAACTCAAATTTTCAATTTTGAAGTAGACCGAGCCATATCATGGAAAAAGAGAAAGAAAAACTTCAATATTCTTTACAATCCGCAAAATCTTATCTGGCCGGATACTGTAGATCTATTGTATATTACACCACCACTAAAGAACAAACAAAATAAAACGCCATTTAAAGATAACAACAAACCTCTCTCTCTCTCTCTCTCTATATATATATATATATATATATATATATATATATATATATACACAGACAAACACACAGAAAGACGCACACACGCACAGCCGCTTCTGCACACACGCACGCATATACACATACGTAAATGTAAATCAATGTAAATTAACAAAAAAAGAAATTTTACATGCATTCCATATATTCATTACGTTAACTCAAATTTTCAATTTTGAAGTAGACCCAGCCATATCATGGAAAAAGAGAAAGAAAAACTTCAATATTCTTTACAATCCGCAAAATCACAATATTTAGACATCTAATATGATCCTGTGGCATCGTTATGATAAGCAGGGACTGCTGCCAGCGTTCTCTATTAGCAGTACCGATTTTCAGAGATGGGAAAAATCAATTGGGCCCAAAGGATATTATGAACTAGATGCACTCGAAGAATTTCAGAATCTTACGGGAGATGTGATTTCCAGAACACCCTTCGGCAGCAACTATGAAAAAGCGAAGAATATATTCCAATTGCAGAAGGAACAATGCAAACTTTTTGTCGATGTCCTTCCATTGGTTTTCATTCCCGGATTCAGGTAAAGTAGAACACTGTTCTTCTTTGTTTGAAACATAATAAGAGCACGAGAAAAACGCCACTGTGCAAAGTTATCACGCTCAACAACGCTTGGTTGGTTCAATTGGCTGGCCAGTTGTTCACTAATTAAGCAAAGATCTGGAGATGGAGACTTTGGAATGGACAAAAGCAGTGCTTGGAAAGCTTTAACCCCATAGTGCGCTAACCATGCTCGAACTCGAATAGTTGGGGGTCTTTCCAGCTTTCGGTTAGGACCAATGGACAAAAGCAGTGCTTGGAAACCATATTTTGCTTGGACCAACATCAATGACAAAAATAAACATAGATGATGTTATAACAGGTTTTTGCCCACAAAAAAGTTCAAGAGGCTACAGGAGTTGAACATGGAGATTACATCCATTCTGAATGACATCGTTGGGGAGAGAGAAAAGGAGATGCAGTTGGGGACCGCCAAAAATGATGACATATTGGGGTTGCTACTAGAATCAAACAACAGTCACGAGGATGGAACGAAGAAAATGATTCGAGATGAAGTCGTCGAGGAATGCACAGTGTTCTACTTCGTAAGCCAGGAAATAACTACACTGTTGCTAACCTGGGCCGCTATTCTGCTTTCGATACATCCTGAGTGGCAAAGCCAGGCAAGAGAAGAGGTTCTTCGAGTTCGTGGCAAGAGAACTCCCACTTGGGATGATATAAACCACCTTAAGATTGTAGGCTCTCTCTCTCTCTCTCTCTCTGTGAGTGTTGAGTAGATAGATTAAGATACATGTAGCAAGCTCGACTGAAGCTGTCACATAGGTGCTACTGTGGATGCAAACACAGGTGCCGTAGACATGACCGAAACTGACCCGGTGGTCCTAACCGGAATCAAACCAGGTTTAGAAGCTACTGGAACCGGAACTGTAGGAACGTGGCCCGGAACAGGACCTAGAACCAGGAAACACCAAGTTCGATTCTGGTTCCACCTTCAACGAAATTAGAACCGATAGATCCAAATCACCGGTTCTTAAATTTTTTATTTTTTAAGTTCCAACATTGTTTATATTATTTTTTCCGACACAGAACAGTTTGAGCCTGAAATCGGGACAAGAACTGGCAGTTCCAGCTGGGTCCCCATTTAGTAAACCGGAACCAGCCATGTGTACGGTGAAGGACACTAGCAATTTTAAAAAATCAAGAGCATGGGAGAACTATAAATAAATAAAATTTTTATATATTGCTATTTATAATTGATAATATCTCATAAAAAATGGCAATTAAAATAACAAAAACATTAGTATGTGAATTAGTCATATGACCGTCATCATAAGTTAATTCACTAAAAAATAATAATGTTGAATATCTTAGTGACATAGCAAAAGAACATTTTAAATAGATAGTGCCGAGTCCAACATGGAGAAGTATGGGTTCCGAGTATGTAACATAGGTCTGAAGTACTAGTGCAAAAGTCGGGTTTTCCTTTTGTTCTTACATGCTGACACGATTCCGCTGCACCGCAGGTGACTATGATCCTGTATGAAGCTCTAAGGTTATACCCACCTGTTGCTTTTACTTTTAGACAAACAAATGAAACGGTGGAACTTGGAGACATCACCCTCCCAGCTGGAGTCCGCATTGTAGTACCAATAGTTCTGGTTCATCATGATCGTGAGTTTTGGGGTGATGATGCTAATGAATTCAAGCCAGATAGGTTCTCAGAAGGAGTTTCAAAAGCCTCAACGCATCAGTTGGCCTTCTTTCCATTTGGCTTCGGTCCTCGGATTTGCATAGGACAGTCATTTACACTACTGGAGGCAAAGATGGCCGTGGCCATGATTCTGCAACGTTTCTCCTTAGAGTTGTCCCCATCCTACACTCATGCTCCCCAGTGTATCGTTACTATGGAACCAAAATTCGGTGCTCCAGTCATCTTGCGTCGAGTTTAAGAGAACGGAAGTAATCACCTGTTTCTGCATTTCCCTGCAATACACACATAGATATCTGCATGTTTAAGTGAAACACAAAACACAAGGAAGATAGAATAGTTCCTAATTTCTGTTTAGTAATGTTACGAGTGTGATGGTTCTGTAAGATCAGTTGTTTGCTATGCAAGGATGTCTTTTTCTTGATAGGTAAGCTGCAGTTATGCAAGTCCCCGGACATCACAACAAAGAAAACATAATTTTTTTTACGGTCCAATGGCTAGTTTATTAGCCGTTGGGCCCCTCCCAACAGCTCTCATATGTTGATGTGTTCTCATCTCTCTCCTATTTTTTATCTATCAATACTACTCTTGTATACAATAAACGTGAGACAAGCCTATACAAACGTGAGAGTTCATCCAATATGTGAGTTCATCTCTTATGAGATTTCATCCAATAAAGTTTCATTTCATTCATTGAATGCAGGTTTTTCATACCTGTGTTTGTTGACAATAGCTTCATTAAAGTTTCACTCCACAAAGACATCCTCTTTTTCCATTATGTGTTAAACTAACTGCAATTTGAAAATGCTTTTTGTTCCTGTGGCCTTCAGAATTGGCATTTTTGCCTCATATTGGTTGCAAGCCTGCTTCATGGAGCTTTGGACAATGTTGTTTATGTTTGTTATTTCGGAGACCTTTCTCAACTTCCTACAGTTTATTTATCAGATGCTTGTCATTTCCGAGATCTTTCCGATCTTCCTACAGATTATTTGACTGAGGCATTTGGTTACTTTTGCAATTCCTGTTCCTTT
The DNA here is from genome assembly GCA_036023115.1 of Brasenia schreberi. Classification (NCBI taxonomy): domain Eukaryota; kingdom Viridiplantae; phylum Streptophyta; class Magnoliopsida; order Nymphaeales; family Cabombaceae; genus Brasenia; species Brasenia schreberi. The sequence continues at coordinate 4,403,479 of JAYKKT010000078.1, read as the reverse complement.
TTCTGTATCCATTGTTTTCTTGTCATTCTGACATTTTCTTTAGGTTTGATGATACAAATCCTGAAGCGGAGAAGCAAAAATATATCGATCACATTCAGGAGATCATCCAGTGGATGGGTTGGAAACCTTTCAAAGTACAAGTCTGCCTATGCTTAGATCGTTATCATCTTTTTTTATGTGACTTGTCTTACATAATTCATTCTTTAACAGGTGACATACACCAGTGATTATTTTCAAGTTCTTTATGATCTGGCAGTAGAGTTGATTAAAAGGGGTTATGCATACGTTGATCATCAGGTATCATCCTTATCCTACTAACACCTAGTTGGAATATTTTAAACTTACTTTTGTTGCCTTCATACATCCAGTCTCCTGAGGAAATAAAAGAGTATAGAGAAAAGAAAAAAGACAGCCCATGGAGAAATCGACCTATTGAAGAATCATTGAAGTTATTTGATCAGATGAGATGGGGCATGATTGATGAAGGGAAGGCTACACTGAGAATGAAACAAGACATGCAAAGTGAAAACTACAATATGTATGACTTGATTGCTTATCGTATAAAGGTAATATTGCTGCTTTCAATCTGTTTCTTATTAAGTTAAAATAATTTTAGAACTTAGATTATTAAAATGTTGTTCAAATCTTTCATTGAGCTTTTAGGTTCATATTAGATTTTCAAATAACCGTGCATCTGTTACTTCATGCAGCTTAACTACTTAATTATACTTTGCCTATTTTTTCCTAGTTTACTCCACATCCACACGCAGGAGATAAATGGTGTGTTTATCCAAGTTATGATTATGCTCATTGTCTCGTGGATGCCCTTGAGGACATTACTCATTCAGTAAGCTTTCTCTTCTTTTCATCATTTATGAAGTCTCTTATTCATACTCTTTTGCTGTTTTAATTTCAATTCTGTGATGTTCTTCTCTTTTAATAAATGATTCTGAGGGTTTATTTTCTTGTACTGACAAACTGCTACTAGACAGCTGGCATTATGTACTTTTGAACAGCCATTGAATTTTTGGTTTTTTGATATTTCCTTTTTCATTCAACATGATTCTTATGACTGCTGGCGTATTGTCACTAGAAGATGCAATCTGTAGTCTATTTTTTGAACTTTCACAGCATTTTCTATGGTGACATTTTTAAGGTTGCTTCTGCTATAAAGTGAAAGAAATGTCAGGGTTCTGTTTTCTGCTTCTTAATAATTGTGGGCATTTACATTAGGTAGTGTTACTCTTGATGTTAGTCTTATTGAGTGTGTGTATGGGCGTGCATTGTGCACATGTGAGTGTCCATGCATCTTTCGTTTCTAACAACATTTAATGTGCGACTTTTTTCATATCTAGTGCTGTATAGTTGCTTTAAATTTTCATTATCTAAGGAGGTACATTGATGTGTCCATCGACATGGTCACATTTATGACATTGAAAATGTAACCGTTGGAGACAGAGTAGCACTAGGCACATGCATACACACGTGTGTCTTCTTGTTTGTCTATATTCAAGAATCCAAATATTTAGTCATTTCAAAGTAAATGTGAAACACGACACAACTGAAAGATGAATGTTGAAATTCATCAACTTGCTGGGCAGCATGCAGACAAGCTATGCAAGCTTCTGTCAAGTTGCTGTTTTGCCTGGCATAACACCCAATTTTCTGAATGCTATAGATAAGACCTAGCTGGAGAATTAAACTTACTGATGGATGTATGTACCTCTAAATCTATTAAGTAAAGGAATATCCTGTATTATGGTGCCTTGCGTGTGTTGAAAAGTGTCAGCATGTACTCTTTACTGGTCCTACTATCGTGCAATGTTGACAAAGGACTGTAAGTTTTCATGTGACAAAATCATGCATAAACAACAACAACAACAGCTAAGCCTTTTCCCATACTAGATGGGGTCGGGTACATGGATTCTCTGTTTCCACAGAGCCTTATCATGTGCTATGCTAGCAGTTAACTCAATATACAACAACAACTAAGCCTTTTCCTATACTAGATGGGGTCGGCTACATGGATTCTTTGTTTCCACATAGCCCTATAACGTGTCATGCTAGCAGTTAACTCAATATAAACTAGATTGTTCTTTATAGTTTCTTTCCAACACTTTTGTGGTCGTCCTCTTCCTCTTTTAACATTTTCACAATCTAATTTTTCATATCTTCTTACGAGCATATACCATTTAATTTTGATGTCCATCACCACCATCCCTACTGTGTGCACATGCATGTGCTTCTCTTTGTGCTCATTTAATTTCTAATCATTAGTTGCTTATCATGTAGCTGTGCACATTGGAATTTGAGACTCGTCGTGCATCATATTATTGGTTATTGGAAGCATTAGACCTTTACAAACCTTATGTGTGGGAATACTCGCGGCTGAATGTCACCAACACTGTCATGTCCAAACGGAAGGTTTGTCACTGAGCTGGATAACATATCTAATTATATCCTGTCAGTTGCAAATTGTGTCCGATTTTGTTGGTCACTTCTTTGGGTAGTTGAATTGGCTTGTAACAGAGAAGTGGGTAGATGGGTGGGACGATCCCCGATTAATGACACTCGCTGGTTTAAGACACAGGGGGGACATCAAGCTCTATCAATTCTTTTGTGAGAGGAATTGGAATTACTAGAAGGTAATGGAATCTATTATGGCATAGCCCGTTGTCTTTTCTTTTTCCAAAAGAAATTCCCATGTAATTGGTGTATAATGCTTGCAAGTTCACAATGCTTCATACAAAAATACAACTTCCCTTAATGTATTGACAGACTTTTGAACGTTCATTCATGTTGTCATTTTAAGGTTCATCATCTTGGAGTTCATGCCCCAAAAGGTGCTCTGTACTTGACCAAGGGGTTGCTCATAGCCTTCAAGTGGAAGGGGTTGTCAGTCCGTCCCTGAAGTGGTCACCACTTGCTTTAAGGTCAAGAGCACTGGGTGCATGAGCAGGTTAACCTTGGGGTTTTATGCTGCCAAGCGGTTGACTAAGTATGTCAACATGGATGCAGTTTCCTTGTGTTATGAATCGAACACAAAAGATAAGCTTTGAGATAAAATAGATGATAAATGATCAAAGATCATTTGCGTCTTTAAATATGTGGAGAGAATATAATTTAGATGTTCTAAGAATAGGGTAATATGAATTCTGAAGGGGAAAAGATTCAAAATGCCAATCATTTGTGTTCCTTTTCAATTCTCTCGTTTCTAGGACTCTTTCAAAGTCCTAGCAGACAGGGTGTGTTGGTTTTTTTCCTTTTCCTGGATAAATTAGCAGTTTCCTTGTTTGTGCAATTACTGAAGTGGAATAAATTTAATAATCCATTGCAATTTAAGAGGTAAGATATCCTAATCTGGAAAACTATGACTGCAGATGCTTCAGTCTTCATCATATTTATCAAAAAGGAGATTCTCCAGTCTTCATCATATTTATAAAAAAAAAAGATGCCTCAGTTTTCATATGTACCAATATCTCATGCTGCTTAGAGGACGTGACTTTGTCACAAAGTCATAGCAGCTGCTTTCCTTTCCCTACCTTTCTCCTTTGTCTTCATCCTGCATCTCATTTTGTGCAGCCTTCAATCTGATGCAGGTCATAGGTTATTCCTATGCTTGCTTTGCAGCATAGAGGAGTTAAAAAGGAATACAGTTGTTCAAACTTCTCTTTTGCTTTATCTAACCGGTAGCCACTAGTAACTTCCCGTTGAGCTTGTAACCTTGCTTCTATTGACCTCCCTTACTTTTCCATATCGAATCTGTTTCATGAAGACATTTATGCGAGTATTAAAGAATCATGCGATAAGTATCGATCTGTTGTATCGTTCACTTGTCATTTGCAATACAGTATTGCATCGTGTCATGGATGGCCTCTGTATTGTTTGATATGGGGCTCTATGGTGCCACATTGTAAGATAGGGGATGTATATCATAAGATACAGGAGGCATATCATAGGATTTTCTGGAATTTCCTTTTCGAAGTTACAATATGTTATGACAAATCATATAGGCACGCTATCATTGGGCCTTGATGATATGAGTTGGACATCTATAATTACAATAACAATTTCTGCCTTCTTTTGATGCAGTGATAATAGCATGATTCGCCTAGACCGCCTTGAGTACCATGTAAGGGAAGAATTGAACCGAACTGCTCCTCGAACAATGGTTGTGTTGCATCCTCTGAAGGTAATTTGATTTACCATTTAGTCAGTTTCTTACTTTTCTAGGATGAGTATTCATGACACGACCTTTGACTCTGTACCATATTTCAGGTGGTTATTACAAATTTAGAACCTACCTCTGTTATGAATCTTGATGCTAAGATGTGGCCTGACGCTCATGCTGATGATGCATCCGCTTTTTATAAGGTACGTTCATTTCCATAAGCAAAGTTACAGACGTGTGTTTTCTTTTTCTTTCCACTTCATATAGTTAACATAATTTAGTGCAATCAATCAGCTAGCTCTTCTCAAGCTTTGCCCTTGTAAATCTTGGTTTATAACTTCATTCAGAATTTCAATAAATGAACAGAGAGATGGGATGTCTTGCTACAGCTTATGTAAAGTTATGGTATTATTGTCGACTAACTTGTCAAAAGAAAGAAGTCTTTCCTGTGATGTTAGCTCAGCCATAGTACATAACCAAAATGACATAATTCTGTTACATATGCATGATTGTAGCCTAATGCCGCATATGCGGTGATGTTCTATATATTCATTTGCAAGATTCAGTAATTGTGAGATAAGTTACCAACATCATTCTTTGTTTTTTATGGTCTCATAGATGTCTGTCTTGGTTCTGCAATCGTCCCCAGACCATGGATAATTGTTAAGTACTGATTAAAAATTGTCTGGTGCGATTGACTGATGAAATATAATATTATTGGCTTTCTTGTTGATAAATGTGTGGTGCTAAAATTGTGACCTCTGGGTATTTCATGATTCAGGACAGCATTGTCTTGCTTTCCCCGTGTTCTGTTATCAATATTTGGTCGAAAGAGAATTGATAGATTGTTCATTTGTTTGAGCACTTACCAATGAAATATTTCGGTTCCTGTAGGTTCCTTTTACAAATGTTGTGTATATGGAGCTATCCGATTTCAGAATCAAAGACTCAAAGGATTATTATGGCCTTGCTCCTGGTAAAAGCGTCCTGCTGAGGTATGTTATTTATGATAATTTTAAAATCGATTATGGCTTTGGCACTCGTTTATATCTTTTTGCCTTGTCTTTACATCTGCCTTGAAGCTCTTTTAGTGCTTTGACCCTATGAAGAGAACTAATTCTAGAGCATAAGGGGATCCTCACGTCTTCTCCAATGCAGATATGCATTTCCCATAAGATGCACTGAAGTTATATATGGAGATGATAAAGAAACCATTTTGGAATTAAGAGCCGAATATGATCCTCTGAAGCAGACAAAGCCCAAGGTTTTATTTTCACTGCTATCACTTCCTAGCCAGATGCGTATAAGTAATAAACCTTTCAATAATTTCAAGTGTCAAAACTTGATGCAGGGTGTCCTACATTGGGTCGCACAGCCTTCACCCAGTGTAAATCCAATAAAAGTTGAAGTCAGACTGTTTGATAAATTATTCCTTTCTGAGGTAAACCAGATATATCTTCCAGCAACCACAGCATTACAGAATTACATGATCCATATTTCTTATAGCATCGGTTTTCATGCATCAGAATCCGGCAGAGCTGGATGACTGGCTTGGTGACCTAAATCCCAATTCCAAAGAGGTGATTCCAGGAGCGTATGCTGTGCCAACTCTGGCTAGTGCTGCTCTAGGAGACAGATTTCAGTTTGAACGGCTTGGTATGTAATAGTCTCCTGCTTTTCTGTTAAAGTGTCATGGTAGGATTTTCCAAAAGCTAAGCAGTGAGATTGAAGCTCCAACGTTGAAGGTTCTTTGTTGTTTGTTCGTAGCTTTGGCAGGATTTTCATTTTCTTTCTAAACAGATGCTTTTACTAATAATAGATTTCAAGCTGCAAAAGTTCATTAGTTTGATAAATATTAGTCATTTGTTATTTGATACACTAAACGGTTCCTGTTCTTAGAGAATCCTCACTCATCAATGTCAAAGTACGTATATCAACATAATCGCATTGAGTCAAAGTACGTATACCAGCTGGAGAGAGAGAGAGAGAGGGGTCTTCATGATTGAATAACCAAACTAAAGCAAAATGAAGCCTTGATAATTGACGAACCATTAAAGCGTACAACTTTACTCAGTTATACAGGTGTGAATCCAACAGTCGGCTGTAATTCATGTTAAACAGAGCCCCAAGACAGGCTCATAATAGGGTAGGTACCTCATCAACCAACAGCGAGGAATGACAGATGGAGGCGCCGTGCAATCTTGAAAATTAGCATTTCATTGCCATCACCATGGCACCCGTTATTGGAATAATCATCAATGCTGCATCTTCTTTCCTTCGTTCCCCACAATAAGTCCAGCCACGAATCTCAGAATAAAAAGAATCCAATTATTGGTGATAAAGCTTGAAGCTCTCTTTTAGCCTTTGTCCTTGTCCTGTGGTCATGTGAAGATGATCCTCAATACATTCTTGACATGCCATACTGCACGGTACCAACTTTTCGTGAACTGGTAGCAGCTGCCGCTCCCATTCCATTAAACTGTGACTTCGTCTGCAAATAGTTTGCCTCTGTGATATGATCCACGTTGGACTTTGACGTGCCAGCAAGATAAAATGGTGATGAATTCATGTCCAAGGCTACGTGTTCTGAAACTTTTACAAAGGTGTTTGGTATGCATGGGGGCTTGGTGGCAGTGTATTCCCTCTGCACATCAGTCGGATCCTTTCCACAGTGTTCTGAATTTCCTACCTTTGGAAAACCATAAGAAACAGGACCTGAATACTGCGGTGGAAGCACAGCAGTTCTCATCAACCTTCTTAGGTCATATAAGTCCTTCGAACCACCATTTTCATAGGGAACTGGTCCAACAACTTTCCCGGGTTTAGCTGCACTATCAGGACACGATTTAGGATCTCCGAATAGTCACAGTAATTCATGCTTTAACACAGTTTACTTCCTCTTTATTCACGTCTGGCATCTTTAGTGTTATTAACATACGGTAAACAATCAGTGTACAGTATCAATCCTCTCTGCCATATTAATTTCATATAATCTTACTGCCAACAGAAATACGATGTCTAGTCCATTCTGAACTTTAAAGCCAATGGTAACACCTTTGGCATGACTCATTTACCTTGCGTGATTCTTTGTGGAGCCTGAGCAGTTCTGGCCAAAATGGCAGATATACGGGCAGCATCTGTAGAGCCCCTCGAAATCACATCTTGGCCTTCAACGCATCGGTCCCTATATGAAGCCATGGGTGCTTGTTCCTTCGGAGGGATCGAGGTAGAATGCACAATGGTAGACCTGCAAGCAAAGAAAAACAATTGGTTGCCAATAAAAATCTGAACTCAATGCTTGAAACAACCTGCCTGTCTTTCGCTTACCTGGTTAGTGAATTAAGAGATCGGGATTTGCAGTGAAGTGGAGATGGAGAAACTATTGTGTTCTTATAAGAGCTAAGCTTCTTTGACTACTTCCAAAGGAAAATACCAAGTACGAACCAATACCTTGGGAGAGAGACGTGCTTCCTTTCTAAAGGAATCACAGGAGCACTTTTACCACCATTTTCTTCAAGGTGAGCGAATTGCTTCTTGAACTGATCAATTGCACTGTACAAAAGAATAATCAGTGACTTTTGATCCACCGTACAAACTGTGTCACAACATAATCTCAAATTAATTACAAAAGGAAAGGGACCTGGGATACAGAAAGGTCGTCCGTTCTGTTCCACTTAGATAGTCCTTGAGCAGCTGAGGGTGGTACTCTAGGATCTCACGAAAGATAAGTTCTCGAACATCCTCTTTGGTCATTCTACGTCTTTCAAATTCAAACTCCAACTTTGTGATTGGCTGGCATGATGGCTCTCTTTCCACTTTTGCTAGGCCTTTAAAATAAGGATCTCCTAAAGCCTGACCAGCATATTATCAACAAACAGAGAAGATATCGGCCTCAGACTTTTACGGGAAAGGATATACGCACTGAAAATTGCATAATTTGCACAAAAGTAGAAGGATCATTTTGACAATTATTAAGAAAGAGAGCAGTGCCTGAATAGCATAATTTGCACTGAAAATACAATGAATTCAGTTGAGCATAAGGTGCACCTCTTCAGCAGTTGGCCGATCCTTGGGATCAAAAGCTAATAACCTTTCCAGTAGCTTGAGAGCCAGTGGATCAGCACTTGGAAACTTCTGCGAGAATGACACTGGCTGCTTCTTTCTCATACTAGTCAAGTACCTCCGAGCTTTCTCATTCCGAACCTAGAATGATAAGAGGAATTTCAGGTAACTACTCAAGTATATATGTGCATTTTGTTCCTCAAATTAGACTAAAGAAAATCTTGGAGATCCATTACAAGAAATAGTACATACTCGAGATATTGTATCTATAGAAGGTGTCCCAAGCAGATCTGTAATCAAATCCAGCTGGTGGACAACATTTTTGCCAGGGAAAAGTGGCTTCCCTGTTAATACCTCGGCAAATATGCAACCCATGCTCCAAATATCAATGGCAGGAGTGTACTGCAGCAAAGTCATAAGGGTGATCATTACTCAATAAAAGATATGGAGAAAACACCATCATGCGATACAAGCATGCTGACCAAATTGAGCACCAATCTCAATACAGGTACCTGAATGAGACAGGAATCTCAACTTGGATGACCATTCAACATTCCTTCCTGAACAAGCATTTGTTATCACTAGCAATTTTCAATTAAAAAAAAGAAAAGGACAATTTCCCCTCATAGACAGCAAGAATATTACACAAATAGCAACTGTGTAAATCCTGAACTGAGTACTGACCCAACAAGACGATTGAATCCAAATCTCCTGTATGGAAATGGTTAACGAAGGATAAGAGTACATCTAATAAAAAAGGCTAGTTTTTTCATGGTAGACTGACACTGATAAAGGCAACCATACGATAAGCTGGATTAAGTTTGTATCAATGAAATATTGGCAGGAGTCCCACTATCCACAAGTAACAGTTGACAACCACCTGCCAATCTTCAGGTGGACTTTCAACAATTTAATTATTTTGGATGCATTGAAGTTTGCAACTTGCAAGTGAAGAAAGGAAAACCATCTAATTACAAACATGAAAAGGCAAGTTTACGTTCTTTATGAATTTTGCCGAAATGAAAAGCAAAATTTCAGGGCAAAATGGAGGGAGGGAGAGAAGGAACAATGGGCAAGCAGGAGAGACTGATTCTTTACATGCTTCAATAGGGCCCACTCAATAAGCAAACTGCTTCGTGATAGTGCAAATTGCTAGATGGCCTGATCAATGTCCAGCATATATGCATGTTTAATGTTCTTCCGTGCATGGGTTTATATTGATAACATCATATTGATTTTGGAGCATGAATTGATTTCAAGGCATTAGAAGGTCCACAATCTTCATGATCCAGAGTAAGAAATAAAAGTCCAATTCTTCCTCATCCAAACACCACAGGTGCGGTTGACTTGATAACTGCACGCTTTTGAGCTCGTTTGAAGAACTTTAGTGGTTGACAAGAATTATGTCAAGAATCATGCTCAAATTGTGAATGAACCGAGAGCTATGTTAACATTCATGCCATGAATAACCTTCACCAAGTTATAAAACATTGTTGATGGTAATTATGGAACCTAAGTTCTATAAACATTGTGAACATACCAATGGAAAAATAAAAGACTATAGGTATGTAGCTATATAAACCAACAAAATGCAACCTAATAGTGAGTACTCAAGCACTAAATACATTAAGGAAAAGGATCCCATTCACCAAGGACCAGTGTCAAAGACTTCAGATTTAATATTTATATGCATTAACAAAAGAAACAAAATTGTACTTAAACCGTAACTAAATTTCTTATAATAAGCGCTTAAATAATTAAATAAAGTTTTAGCACCGCAAGAGGGAGTGAAAACCATACTTTGGAAAAAAATGATCCACACAACTCTGGAGCTCTATACCATCTTGTTGCAACATAATCCTGCCAAAAGATTTGCAGCAATGAGTTTATCAAATCAAATGAAATAGTGTTGAAAGTTGAAACAAATAAGAATAGGTGACAAGATATATGCAAATCAGTGTTACACAATGAATCTTATTATGGTAAAAATATACCGTCCAGAATATTGTCGTTGGGGTGTCATTGAATGCAACTCTAGCCAAGCCAAAATCACAAATTTTAAGCTTGCAGTTTGCATTTGCCAGAATGTTCTTTGGCTTCAGATCCCGATGATAGACATTTGCTGTAGTAAGAAGAAACCGCCATATCAGACATGCATAAACGTGCATATATGCAGAAATACATGGATGCATCTAGAAAAGTCAAAAGTACAAGTATTGCTCCTATTGAAAAAGAAGAATGGGCACAGCATGTGCTACATAATTTCAGTGCACGAGAACATAAGAACATTCTTAGAAACCCATGAGCTCAAAAACAACGTAAATATCTTTAAAGTCCCTCCTAGAAGGAGGCAGCATAACGTGTTTAATTTCAACAATATCAGGATGTAGCAAATAAATAGTACAAACAAAGAGAATTGCTCCAGTATAAAGAACAACACGCACAATGAAGCATAAGGAATATACACGAAAGCACTAGGAATTCACAATGTCCAGGTATTGCTCGACACATCATCAGTGATGTCAGCCACGGTTAGGTGCCCAATTAGAGAAAATATACACTACCCAAACGACTAGTTATCCAGAAGCATATGATACAAGAAAAGTAGTAACTACAACCCAGAAAAGGAAGACAGCAGCATCACTTTAGCAAAAAGTAACATCAGAAAACAAAAGGCAGATAGAAAGGAGAAAAGCATCCATATACCAAGTAACAGCCATTATTTGACACAGAACAACCATGAGAATTCAGCCTACAAATAAATCAGTACTACAACTTTGGCCTGCCAAAGGAAAAGCAGTGGGACCAGTATCATTAAAAAGATTAGTACATGCGAGAAATGTCGTGGGTAGCCATTGGATAACGATCACAAGAAAGTTAAAAGATTCTCAATCTCTTCAAACAAGCAAAGAAAAAGAAAAGAAAAAGGAAGAATAAAAGCTAGTCAGGTAGGAAATCTAGGAATCCAATAGATGATAGATCTACAGTTTATAGAAGCAAGCTAAGGCAAAACGAGGGTAAATTGCTCCTTTCCAAAATTGGACTTCCATTTTACAGAACCGTTTTTGCGAAGTACTATTCAAACTTAATTTAGAGAAGTCCAATGCACGGAGACCAGAGATCAGCATATATACATAGCTGCAATTATGATACAGAGGAATTGATTACGAAGACCAAATAATATGGATGGGGAGAATCAAATGCTAGCACTCCCGAATTCTCTTCCCCTAAGGGAGTAAGATAGAAAAAAGTTACCTGAAAACATCTAGTGAATTTTAATTAATTAAAATTGAATCAAACACATTAATGGAATCACTGAAACCATCAAAGAAGGAGAGTAGAAACAATTCACATTAGAAAACGTCCCCAACTGCACGCAAGATCAAGAATTCAGCACACCACCATTCACCAAACTCTATAAACCCACCAGATCTGAGCAAGTAGACAACAAAAATGAAGAACAGAGACCAACTGAAACACAGATCAAATAAAACCAACTACGCCCGCCTCATTAAAGCAACGAAGAAACTCACTTTCTTCCTTTGATCTGGTTGATGCATTGTCCCCACTCTAACCAACCCAATATATCAAATTTCCAACTGTTTCACTTCCCGGCGTCCAACACGAAACAAGCAGAAAAAACGCGGAAATTCAACCACTCAGCCGCATTTTCCCCACCGACCTCGGCTCCGGATAACCAAATCGCAATCCCTCTTCACTCGCGACCAATTCTTCACTGAGAACAGAAGCAGGTCAAAACCACTCATACAACCAAACTCGAAAGCGACGCCAACGACGATCATGAAAGAGATTCTCGACTCCATGGCCAACTCGGCCTCGTCTTCTCGAGTTTCCTCATCATCTTCAACTACACCACTCCCTGAACTCCAGCATACGACTCCAAGTCGGCGGAGAAAACAACTCTCAGAAAACTGAATTCCGGACGCTAAAAACTTCTGAAAACGAATCAGAGGAACGTAGAAGATATTGGTCTCTTTCTTGATTCTTTCTTCTTCCGCATGACGATGAAGAAGCCAAACCGTAGACGGAAGGAGAGAGCAAACGGGAGCAGGCGGGTAGAGCGAGCGAGCGAGTTCCCCCAAATCTAGGGCTCTCTTTGTACACTGCATCCCTTTCGTTTTCCCAGAAATTTTATTTTGATAATTCACCTCCACATGACCAAAACACCCCTTTCTTTCTCGCGAAGGACATACGCAACTTGGAACTACCGACGGTTAGTGCACCGACGGATTTTTATTTTGATAATTCACAAATTAAGATGACTCGGATTCTACCAGCGATTGGTCGGTTCAAGTCGTTTGCTACTTGTTCCCCTTAAGCAAGGTCTCGAGTTCAAATCTCGCAAACAGAGAAAACCAGCATTAAATTAAGATGACTCGGATTCTACCAAAGATTGGTCGGTTCAAGTCGTTTGCTACTTGTCCCCTTAAGCAAGGTCTCGAGTTCAAATCTCGCAAACGGAGAAAACCAGCATTTGCCACAATCGCTGGCCAACTGGCTTGAACCAGGTTAGTCTGGGTCCTCCTGCACTTCTCGATGCCAGTGGTTTATATCAAATAGAAAAGAAGATGATTAAGATTCTTAATGATAATTAGTTAATAATACTCAATAGGTGATGTAGAAAGCTAATGCTTGGTTTTTAAGGTAATAGTATCGATTATTTATCACGATAGACAGTTAGTCAACCTCAAAAAATATATCTTTTCATGCTAACCAAGTTAATAAAGTTTGCTCGCCAGTTTGCCTTTCAAATTTACTAAAAGCTGAGTCTTAGCGGCAGACATTTTGTCTTTGGGTCACATTTGTATGGCACCAGTTTGTGTTTGTTGAAAGACAAATTGTCTGGAAAACGGTCTTATATTTCTCGTGTAACTTTTGGTAGAAACATTCATGAACTTTTTTGTTGGGTTATTGTCAAGCGTCATATTACCAGCAATTTTGCATTTTGCGTTGTATTGTGTCGCATCATTTCATGTTCGTGTAAAAAACAGGTCTAACACGAAACCAACCAACTTTCTAGTGGTACATCGCGTACGCATCAATGTTGACTTTTTGGGTTGTGTTCGGGTCGTGTCTAATATTGCTGTCCTCTAGCATTGACAATCACATCCAATAGTTGATCTTCACGTGCTTTTCTAAAAAAAAATCATCATCGGATTAGCTTTTGCCGACGGAGTTTTAGCTGGACAGCTTTCCGACTCGGATCAACTACCGATACATAAAGTCCAACTCGGTTATCAGTCTAGAGGTTCTTTTCAAGCTTAGGTCGATGGTCTTCTCCCTAGGGGTGTTTCCGGTATTTGAAGAAATATCGTAGATACGGCGTATCTGAGTGACTGAGCGTTTTGGTCGCCGTACTTCTCTGTGACGGCATACGATTTGTAGCCGTTGGCATCGCGTGTCCGCTGCATTTCTCCAATCGGCTCACCTCCGCTCGGCTTTCCCAAGCCGACTCTATTTCGGGTAAGAAGATGCCAAACCGCAAAGCTTCGTTTCACTTTTACCCACGTTTCCCAATAAAATAACGAAATCGCCACTTCTCATCTGAACCACTTCAGCCTTGAGAGTGCTTTACGGATAAACTTACAGATACAGCCTCATTGACAAGATAATTAACAAGACAACCTATCATTTCGGATTTTACGTTTAACTGCTTACCTTTTAATTGTATAGTAAACCATGGCTCCGCTAAATGGTCGTCTCGGAGGAACCTTTGCCTTGAAGGTCACGATTTCAACACCCGCAGATGTGGTAGGTGTCTACCATACCAAGCCTGCCAATTTAAAAAAAAAAAAATCTCTAGTTAAAAGGGTTGCTACTGACGGTGGCCACCCACAACTTCTACATTAATGAGGGGCAGTTTGGTCGTTTGAAGTCAACGTTGCTGCACATCACATGTTATTTTTTATCGCGTTGATGATTTAAGCATTTTTAAAATGTTGTTGGTACGAAGTTTCTCACCTACTTCACAACGGGGAATTTCGCTTAATTATCCAAGAAATTTTAATTACAAAGGGTGTTTAGGTAATTCTGCTGCTCAGCCTTCGACACATGCTTTGACTGCAACTTGACACGACACGGTTTTCCTGCGGAAAGTTGAGATGTCAAGTGCCCTCTACTACGGCCTTGAAAGAAACCTGTCAACAACTATAATATCAACCATCGTATTGTAGTAAAATCATAAAAATTCCTTTTTTTAGTCTTCTTGGCAACTCGGATCCAATTCTGCTTCTGCTTCTGCTTCTGGATCTGGTTTAATTCCAATTTCATGAAGACCGGATTTTGGAGTAGGAAGGAAAAAGTGGTCGGAAACCGCTAGCTACGAACCACTGGTCGCGATTCAGTTTTCCACCCGAGCGGAGAAGGTCCATGGTTCGGTTCTTGGTCACTCAGTTTTGGTTTTATTTCGGTTTAGAGGCAGTTCAGGTCTGGTTTCAATTAATGTATGTTTGATTGGAGCCTTTGAGGTGCTAGGCTCATATTAGAATTGCTGGAACAAAAGCCACGTTAACCAACCAAGTTATAGGTGTGATCAAATGCTCAAAATCTGTACAATATAAAAAATAAATATCAACTTAAGTTGTGGGGAATTTCGTTTTTTAATTTAAAGAAATATTATGTTAAGAAATAACCATTCTCGTGTTCAGCTTGGCTCAAACAACATTTTAAGTTGGCAAGGTGAGCTGCACGAATCTCTAATATATCACTCTATGTTGCTTATTTTGACTTTTGAACAATCAAAACATCCAATTAATCCTCTTTAAATGACGATGTCTATGTTAGCTTTTGGTGTGTGGATTAAATTGCACATATTATCATGGTTGATGTTTATCACACCTTGTTACAAATATATAAATGAATCATAGTCAACCCAGTAACTTAATAATATCAAAATCACGATGTTATTACGAAAATAATCGAAGCAATTACTAAATGATCCAAACAATATTAGCATGTTAACTGTCACCGATACTATAACGAAAGAGGTAAACTTGTGTTAGATTCGCCAAAACTACGATCATGTTTGTTTTTACTTACCGATGAAAACCACACTTTAGAGGGTAAGATTAGGGATGGCACATTCAACGTTCCCAGTCGTTTCATGTTGGTGTCAAGCCAACTAGAAAATGACTTGATTTCAACACATATATCAGTACAAATTCGAGCATTTCCAGCAGTTTCGAAAATTGAAGTCACAACAAGCTTTGGGAATAAGTGCAGAACTGCAAAAAATATTCCACCATCTCTTAACCGCCGAAAAAGTTGTTCTTGATAAATCTTCAACCGCCGTGTCACGTTCATTTTGATTTTGTTGACTCCCGGTTGGGCAATCTCGACGTTCTCTTCAACTTCGAGTCTCCTTTTGTCAGGCACACAACAACTTGTCTGTGAAGAAGAAACAAAAAACAGGTATGAGTGATTTTGATATGTTTGAGGTTTCCTCGAACTAGGTTTTTCTAGAGAGGGTTTCACTTTGTTTTCTTGTGTGTTTTGATCTCTGCGCGGCCCTGTATTTATAGAGCAACTCTTGCTCCTTACCTCCCTCAAATTTCCTACTGGGCTTTCCTCACTTGGAGCTCTTATCCGGTCGGTTACGGATGAGTTTCGTAGATCGCTTGTTACGGCTTGTTATGGCCATTACCGTCCATTCCTACAACCTTTCCACAAATAGCGGCAGTCCAACCATTTTTGTGATGAGGTTGTCGAAAATGACCACCTCTTCACACATTTTTCATGTGAGGTGTCATATTAGTAGCGTTTCGTGTTTGTTGGGTTCATGTTGTCTAAGTTCATGTGCATGCCAAGAAAATTTTGCAAAATTGTGAGGATTGCTGGAAGAAGGTGATCCTTTAGTGGTGGCCCCCTCTAAATATGGCTGGACTCTTTGAAGCTATAAGCACAAAAGTAGGATACATCAAATGGCCAAGTGACAACAAAACATTAATTTGTCTAGACAGTGTGCATCAATGGAGAAGAGAGAGTGTTCATCAATTAAGACAAGAATCCAGAGCTCATTATATCACCAAAAGACAACCTCCTGGCTTAATCAATGCCGTGACTCTACCATGTGAAAGACAAGTGCTTTATTAAGAACTTAGTGGCGATCACGGAGACAAATGTGGATAAGGAAGGGCTGGATAATGTTAGAATATATAGGTACTGGTTCGAATCCCATCAGATGCAAATCATTTTGGTAGTTTTATCTTGTGTTTACCTGCTGATTAAGTCATGAAAACAGTAAACAATATTTACTTCTTTAAAACCAGCACCAAACGGAGGACATGCCTCTTCTGAAAACAAAAGCTTGTGGGCAGTTGCAGCACTGTCACTCTTCCCCTTTTGATGGGATTGAGGGTGAGGTTTAAGCAGGTGACCATTTTGATGCTTGATCCTTTTCCCCTGTTTTCGTTAGCATCACTGTCCCAATCTCTGGTTCAAAACTCATTTGATGCAAATAGTGATACTATTAAGGAAATGAAGTTACTAAGGGCAACCACTAATTATTAAGCACCCCCCCCGTTTTCGAGTTTACGCCTTTTGTATGGCGCGCTCTCTTTCTTCCTGTCTCCCGTCTCCCACTACTCACTCCTCCCATCTCTCTCTATCCTGTGTTGGATGCCTTTTCGTCTCTCCTACTATCGAAACCAGCTAACTGTCGTCTCTCTCGCTTGCGTGTCTCTCCAAAGAAAGATATTTCACCATACATCTTGAAAAGAGATGGAGGCATGTGTCCCTGGTGTAAGTAATCGAGCCAAAGACAACGTGTGTTTCACTTACATAAGGTAGCATATGCGGGTGTTGTTCAGAATGCTAAAAGAAAAGGAAAAAGAAGAATCCTTTGGCACTTTTTCGTAGTGTGCACAGAGATCATTTTCTCATCATCTAACCAATGTTATCAAAGTTGGCCTATTCCAATTGAACATTGGGAAAACTCATTTAGCTCATGCAGCTTTGGACATAACATTTCCTTATCCTTTGTTATTTAAAAATTAATTCTGTTATTTCTTTTCTATTACAATGGTAACAAAGGACTCATGTACTGAACCTGTACATGCCATATATATATATATATATATATATATATATATATATATATATATATATATATATATATATACTCACCCGGGCACAAACAAAACCAGTTTGTCAGATTCTCTTGGTCTTTAATGGAAAGGGAATGGATATGTCAAGTCAATGGGGGAGCTGATGCGATAGCATTGCGTATATACAGCCAAAATCTTCAAATTCTCCGGTAGAGCTTGAGTTATATAGTTAGCATTGAGAAGGACATATCCTGATCTTAAATTAGAGCATATTCCACAAAGCCTCTTTTAAGAAAACAAAGGTTCTAGGGGATATATGTTAATTTTTTTAAGACAAGGAGAAAAGTAGCAAGTTTGAGTGTCGGCATGGCTTTTAGGGTTATGGTCTCGATCATAGGTCCACAAAGAAGTATTCGATCGGAATCAACCAGTTTGGCTCTTAGCTAGAGTTTATAGGTCTTCTATGATTAATCATTCCAGTTAAGTCCCATTGAAGTTGAAAGATATAATTTCTTATAGCCTTGTCAATTTTAAGCTTTAAATGGACGGAGAATCTTGCTAAAGCATGTGGTTGGCATGATTTCTTCTCTCTTTCTCTCTCTCTCTCTCTCTCTCTCTCTCTCTATATATATATATATATATATATATATATATATATATATATATATATTGACCTGAATTGTAGCTTGGCACGTAAAGTATATACATACATTTAGAAATACAAGATAAACCTCATCAGCACCAAACTACTACTCGAGCAAATAAAACGACAAGTTGGACAACCAATGACTCTACATTTAAATGCAATTAGGTAAATCCCAACTAACCATAAAGAATTTATATAACATAATTGAAGTTTGGGCACTAACCAATGAGATAATCAAATCCGAATAATAAAACAACAACTTGGACAACCAATGACTACAATTAAATGCAATTAGGTAAATCCCATCTAACCATAAAGAATTTATATAACATAACTGAAGTTTGGGCACTAACCAATGAGATAATCGAGTCCGAATACCGACAGTCCCATGAAGCATCTGAAAATGATATCAAATTTGACCTTCCAATTCGACATCGCTTCGTTCACATTATCTTCAAATCCTAGTCTTAGTCAATTATTTGCTTTGCTTAGTATTAAACCGGGTCTAATTTTAAACATTCCTAACTTTAACATCCATGACTTTTATCCATCAATGGAGGTTGGCAACACCAAGAGAATTTGGTTGCTTATTCCTTGAGTTGTACAACCATTCAGGAAGGTAGTTGGTCCCTCTTTGGAGAAGGTCCGCACACAACTATTTTGCTATTATCTCAAGTGGCGATTTTAATAATGGCCTCCAACAGTGCCTGCTTGCTTTTAGTGACAGATGTATGCAGCAGCTTCATCGCGTGATTATCTAAGCTATAGAGGCAGAAAGAGACGAAGAGACCTTGACTCCCACGCGCGCCCGAGTCACTAAATCTAGTCTTGCTTGAAGTTGTCGTCAGTGAAACTTAAAAGAAATAAGATCATTACAAACAAAAATCTACAAGGTTTTAAACCTTTTGGTAGTCTTGCAGCACAGATTCTCGATGCCTTTGATCCGAGAAGTGATTGGCCATGCTCTCTCTCTCTCTCAAAGCCTTCCTAATGTGAGGTAACTGAGAAGGTTTGATGAAATATTAGACTAAAAACGAAAAATTTAGCTACTTGACTAACAATTTACAAAGTCGAAGTATTTATGAGAAATATCGAAGCAGCATGATGCAATACTCTTGTGAGAAGACGTCAGAAATTAGGCAGTCAAAAAGAAGCAAAGTAGACAGTAAAGGGTGGGGTGCTTTAAAAGATAACAGTATTGAACTTGAAGTTTTTTTTAATGCTTATGGGATGCAAGTTCTAGCATAATAGTGCTGGGGATTTTCAAACATACTTTGCGAAGAATTGTGACAGTCATAATTTTTTGATAATTGTGCTCATTAGTAACAATTTGTGGGTTCACAGTTCAACTATCTCATTTATTGGTTCTGGCCCAGCATTTTGTGAGCCAGATCATGGTGCGGTTCCTGGTTCAACCAGCTGGTCCCGTTCGATTTCACAAATGGTTAGGGACCCTTGCTGCGAGTGCCTATATGCATGACTGTTGACAGCCATAGGAATCGAACCGCAACTGCTGGTGTGAAGGCAGACACCCTTTCTTACTAGGCAGCCAGCACCAACAGAGCTTGTTGTTACACCAACGGCCACTAAAGTACATTTGAGTCGGCCATCTTCACTGTTCAGGTGCCAGCACCAACGGCCATTGAACTCATGACCTTTTAACTTGTGAGTGGACCCCTAGCCAGGTGAGCTGTTGCTCTTATTAGAGCTGTTTCTTCCTTGTTTCCTGAATAATGAATAGTGCCAACTATATCACAACCCAGACACAAGACCTGAATTTCTGTGCAACCAAAATCGGGTTGGGGTTGGGTTCTAGGATTATAAAATCTTTCTTCAGAATCTGATGGAAAAAATTCCGATGGTAAATCTGTATTTTCGGGTTTCCGACAGATTCGGATCGGGTTTCAGACTTGCACTGGAGCTGGATACCAGATCTTAATTCCAATAAATTCATATCCGATTGATTGGATTAAGGTTATATCTGTCTTGGGATCTAAATACCCTATTGAAATTAGAAGGCACGACAAGTTCAATAAAAGGTTTGCTTTAATTTCTAAAAGTTTCTGGTCCCTGACTTTGATTGCACTAACTGAAAGGAATGCTGCACCTTTTCTCATTGTGCACAACTTGCACTCCATCTCTTCCTTCTTGGGTGCTTCCTTGCACTCTAAGTTTCATGCAGGCAAATCTTTTTCTTTTCTACATTTAGTGAGTGTTTGCTTCGGCGAAGAACTTCGATCGACACCATGAAAACTTAGGCCACCTTTATGATCCTGCTTAATTATAAGCAGACTGTAACATTACTCAATGTCACTTGGTTATCATAGAGGGTGCGTGCAATCAAGGTATAAGTAGGCCGCAAACTGAGAGAAGCTGCTCCTTGTTCCATTAGTCTTGGCTCCGGCCGAGCTGATCAAATATGTCTAGTACGAGCTACTGAGATTAGAGCTATGAAAGGCCAAGCTCATCTTTTATTGGCTCATATCGGCTGATGCAGTTGAGTATGTATAGAGAATCATGGTCTAACTCAATTACCTGGATCAGTTTACATCTTTATGAATTCGAGGGAACTTCAATTTATAAAGTAATAGGTCAAATTTTACTTAATTCAGCAAGAACATCTTTCTTTAATGAAATTATATGTAAATTTAAGTAAGTTCAATGAGCAAAGCTTAGTTCCGGCTCATCTTTCTCTAAGATTGTCTTAGCATGAGCCTTCTCACCTTAAATGATCAAACGGGCTACGCATAAACAACTTAATGAGATGCAGTGGCGGACCCAGAATTTTTTTTGGGGTGAGGCGCACACTTGCAAAAGTTTTGCTTACTTAATCCTTAATATTGATATTTTAAATATTATTATTTTAAAGTTTTCATTTGCTTGATTAATTGATTTTATCACATAATATTGTTATTTAAAATATTATGATGCTGTTAACATTTTTTATGATAATATCAATTGACAATAGCTTAAGAGTTGACATAACATGAAGTTAAATAATAATAATCTTAATATCAAGTATAAAGTAAATCATAGAAGATTTACTACACATATTACATCAAAACTTAGCTATGTTTTTTCAGTACATTAATCAATCAAAAGCAAAGGTACATAAAATAAGTCCAAACAACAATTATTATATCAATTAGTAAAAGCGTAAAACTTAAAAGTACTTGATATGCTAAGTATTTGCCTCAAATTACTTCATAAGTATTCTTTATCATTCCAACCAATAACATGATTTGATATAATATAACCCTTAGTGAGGTTAGGAGAACATTATAAAATACAATTATAATTGCAGAAAAAAATCAAAGTGCATTTAAGTAAAAACTAATTTGTCTATATGATATTATAACATTTTTAAGTAACAAACCTTATCATTTTCAAAACTCCATAACCTCCAAAACTTGGAACTTTTCTCTTTCCTAACATATACACGAAAGAAATATTAAGCAAAGAAAAGTAAAACTTTGAATAAGACAAAAATAAGAAGATACATTATCTATGATTATATATTTTAAAAAGATATATAAAAATAGCATCACTTACATCATTCTTTTAGATTGTCCCACCGAGACCACATCTTTTGAAAGCATTGCATGATAGTCTCATTGTCTAAACTTGATGATATATCATACTCAATATATGCAACTAGACAATCATTCATAAACTCATCGCTAATTTTGTTTTATACATGATTCTTTATGTTATTCATGGCATAGAATGCATGTTCTACACTTGTTGTAGAGAAAGGTAAAACTATTGTTAATTTTATTAACTAATATACCAAGGGAAAAAACTTATCCTTCCTTTGTTGTTTTAGCATCTTAACAAGATCACTTATCCCTTTCAATTGAAGTCCTTGGAGCCACTACATGTTTATAATAAAACTCTGAAGCTAATGATTAAGTTTCCAAAGGTCATTAGTAGAAAAATCATAAGGATATAAACTTCTCAAGTGCATCAATTTTGCTTTATCAAAGGCAACAAAGTTATCACTTGGATCTAGACAAGTAGCACACAACAACTCTATGTTTCTCTCATCAAATCAGTCATTTAGTTCAATTAATACCAAATAAATGATATCATTAAATATCTCAATACAATAATGATACAAATTGGTAATGCCATTATGTCTTTGTCTTGTAGATCGATCTCATGTCTGATTGTAGATGTCCTCCATAATCTTTACCTCTATTATGTTTTACACAAAATGAATAAATAGAGTCAAGAAAAGAGTATCATGCACTTTCTTTATTTATGAAGTTATTCAATTTTATCTTAGAGACTTCCACCAGGTTCATAACATTTATAACATCTTATTATTCTCTTTGCACTGCCTCTGACAATTCACTTGTCTTCCCTAAAATGTATTCCATTAAATACATAATGAATACAAAATCAAATATTTGTATAAGATTTAACCATGCAACAACAATCACTCTTTACTTATTTTTTAAACCTTATTCTCTAACAAATACATGCACGTTCATAATAGATGAGAATATTGTAATCAGATTTACCAAAATATTATAATTAGAACCCTAACGAGTATCCCTTGCCCTTTTGATTTAAAGAGGTTGATTTAAATCTTTATCACTTACAATGAAACTAATTTTTAACTCATTGCAAGCTCTATCAAATACTAAAGTTTTTAGCATATCAAGTCATTTGCAAGATCTTCCATCACAATCCATTATTGCATAAATAAATTCAAATAATTTGCCAACTTCCACATGTTTGTAAACCATAGAAATAAGAATCAACTGAAGTTGATAATAATAAATCTGGAAAGCGCATGGGTTTTGTCTTAGAATTAATGCTTTCAAGACATTAAATTCACCTTTTATATTACTAGTACCATCATATCCTTGACCCCACAATTGACTTATACTCAAACCAACTTTAGATAATATTTCTTTTATTCCTGCATTAAGTGTTGATGTTGTTGTATGTGTGACATACACAAGACCAAGAAAATGTTCAACAATTTCACCTTTATGGTCAACATATCTTAATACTATTGCCAATTGTTCTTTATTTAATACATCACGAGATTCATCAACTAAAATAGTGAAGACATCATCTCCTATTTCGTTTACAATTGCTCCACGGTCTCACTTGAAATTATACTTATAATATCTCTTTGAATTTTTGGTACAATTAATTTCAAAATTTGAAAAGCATTATACAATACTACACTTCGAACTTCATCATTATAAGCAGCAAGAAAATCAAAATGTTCAAGAAAGTTGCCTTTATTAGATGACTCATCGTACTCACGATGCCCATGAAATGATAAACCTTGATGTATAAGAAACTATATCACATCGATGGAAGCATTTAAACGAGTCCAATATTTTTTTTTTTTTTTTACAGATTGCTTAGTAAAACTAGTAGTAATATATTGTCCTTCACCCATTAAGGCTTCACATTTCCTTTTACAGTTATTGTGCAAGCTATTACCATCATGGCAATCCTTCTGCTACCTCAACGGTCAAGTGGTCTGAGAAATCATGACCTAGTACCATAAGCCATTCAGGTAGAAATATACAAGCATGGGTTTCCGCAAGTTCGTGCATTCGTTGCTAAATGAATCACCTCAACTCAAACTGATGCATAATGAATCTAGCCAAGCTGCGGTTGTTATCGGCAGTAGCATGATAACTAAGTCAGACAACAGGGGCTTCTGTTCACATAATGAGTTGGGCAGTGTTGATATTCACCGCAGAATATCTTTGAACAAGGCAAGCTTCTCCGTACACACCCTGCTTCTTCATGATCTGCTCTTGTGCTGCGTCTCGGAGCTCTCTCTGCATTCATGGCAATCCTTTTGCTACCTCAACGGTCAAGTGGTCTGAGAAATCATGACCTAGTACCATAAGCCATTCAGGTAGAAATATACAAACATGGGTTTCTGCAAGTTCGTGCATCAGTGCTAAATCATGATCTCCTGGATCACCTCATGCAAACTCTGGTTTGCCGACGCCGAGACGGGCTCTCTCCAGATTGCAATTGAATGAAAAAACAGACAACAGAGGCTGATCCTCTCTTAACTCTTTGCTGTCACAGATGTCCTCCTTAAAAACATACAAGAGGAGATAATATCAATGTCACATGGACACTTCTACTAGCATACACATGAGCTGGAATCCCATTTTGATCATTCAGTGGCAAGCAAATCCAGCCAGATCCACTGTAATTACTGACCACCTTGTTTCCCTATACCCTGATTAAGAACGAATTGATCGAATTGAAGACTCGTACAGATGGAGGAGGCACAACCGTGACTAGCTAGCTCATAAGCACCTCGAACCGAACGAGTAAAGCTCTAGAAACTATCAAAATGATGACTTTTTCCTAGCTAGCATGTGCGTGCCACACCTAGACAGGCTGGACTTACTGTATTTGACTACTTACCTTATTCTTTTTAACTAAAAGTTCTAACTTATAGACCATATGCTGCAATATCCAACAATATTTCATGTAATATCGATCAGTTGATACTATATAGTGAATGATAACTTTTGCAACCGAGTTTTTCTTTCAGTTTTATCATCTAAATACGAAAGCTTGATCCTACAATTTCTTACACATACATACTCATGCTCATATTTTATTTTTAAGACATGAAAATTATTTAAAAAATTATATGATTATTTTCAAAAGAATATAAAAAAATCCTTATTGTACTCATGCTTCCCTAAAAATGAAGATGGAGTGTGCTTGTGCAGTTGGACTGAATCTCTCTCTCTCTCTCTCTCTCTCTCTCTCTCTCTCTCTCTCTATATATATATATATATATATATATATATATATATATATATATATATATATATATATATATATATATATATTGCTGTGTCACATGATGCGCATAAAACTTTAGATGTTTAACAATATTGTGTCTCATAGGCCAATACCGTTTAGATGCGCATAGAACTTTACAAACCATGCTCGAGCTTATTATACGAGTCATCCAAAGCGGTCGTCCTTCCTTACACTTAAAAAATTAGAAAAGACACCGACAAAATTGAAGAGGTTTTAGCTGGATTTCAGGTACTTCTGTCAGCCTACTGTCACCAACCTTTTCAACCATGAATCTGGATGAGAAACTCCTGGTCTTAAACATAAAAAATTGTCCGTTTGGTTCACCAGACGACACCCGCTGACGGACTTCGTCTCAGCCTCATGCATCTTCCAAGATTTCATCAGTCAATGCTCCCTGCGCCCAGAAGTCCCAACTTACGAGATGGAGAGGGAAACATCCACTGATTCAAACTCCGGAACTTGTCTGTTGATTCAAGCACCGCAATCGGGGCAATTGTGATTTCTTTGAATTTATCTTCCCATTCAGTTCATAGCCGTTGGTACCGATGTTTGAGAATGCTTTGTATGTATTATACTGCGAGAGTTGCAGAATAGACAGAGCTCGCTCTTGCCAAGACAATTCAATCTTATATTGAACAGGGTTAACATTGAATTGTGATTTCATTTTTTATCTTTTGATGACTTATAATTCAATCTGTTGATATTTACTTGAAATCCGCCAAGGAAATATGATTCACAATCCAAACTGAATGTTCTTTCCTGGAGAACTGATAGTGCTCTCAGTCTGAAGGAAGGGCTTGAAGTTTAACCCATTTCCTACCATCAACCGATTGCAACGAAATATGAACAGTAATATCGTGCGTATGGTGCATATCATATGATACATACTGATGAAGAAAAAATTCAATATGATATAGTGTTTTACTATAAGCGTCCACCTTATCCGTTTGTATCATTAGATATGGGGCGTATCGATTTATATATATTGTACGATATGAAGGTGTAACATACCCACATTGTACTGTAATGTGGTGATATTGTAATTTTTAATTTTTTGAAGGGAAAACTGATATGTATCATATTGTTCACCTTCTATGGTAGGAGTTGTGTATAAATACATACAACCCTGATGAAGAGAACCATAGCAGCAAGAGCAGTCAATAATGCGTTGATCATCACCATCTCAGTGAAAGGAAGGGGCACTTTAATATAGCTAGCTTTGGCCAATGAGAAAATGCCTCACCTCTATAATGTGATTAGTGAGCAAAACCTCGAAAAACATCCTCCTCAAAACCGATGGAACAAAAAATCTTACAAAGCGTCATTTAATTTCTTAACAAGGAAACCATCAACAATCCTGCCCACGACAAGGGAAAGCAAGACTGAATATTTGGCTCCTTGTGACAATTCAACCAAAACTAAAATCGAGTCGTTTCCTTCAATAGGTGGTAGATGTATTAGGTTTCAGTTGCCACTCTGATTTTGTCTTGTCTTATACCAACATTTAAATTAAGCAAGAACTAAAAAGAGCAGAATAATGTTTTGATCTTTCCTTCCAAGATATCTTCCAAAGCCTCTTTCCCAGTGTACATGCTCTTAACTTCTCACATTTTCTTGCGGGAGTTAACAATGTTATAATGAAATTTCATGTGCGGATTCACATGGAAAACTAAAACTTATATGAAGTAAACTTCATAGGTAGTAGACACCCAAAAAATGTGGACTCACACCGGTTCAAAACATGCATCAAGGTATGGTGTGAATTTTTGCAGTCAAGATGCTGCACCATAAATCACAGAGACTGATCATAGACCATATGGTCAACACTACATATAGATCAAAATACAGCCTATCCTTACCTTATGAAATTTCTCGCATTAGGTGAGGTTGGCTAGAAGGTGAACATGAGGACTTCCTAGAAGGGAACCGCCCCAATACTCTTGGTACCCAAGAACCCTTAATTTCGAAGTTTGGATGAAATCGGATGTAATAATGTTGCACCTAGCCATGTCCGGTTTTGGTCCACCCAGAACCTGGAATTGTTTCCGAACTGGTTTCGAAACCTATAATTTTATAACAAAATTAAAATTTTAAAAATATCGGAAGCAGTAGTTTGGAACTGCCAGTTCCGATTGTGGAAAAGGTAGAACCGTACCAGGTTCTGAGCCCAGTTCTGGTTTCACCGGTTCTGAATTCAGCCGATTCCTGGACCAGTCGGATTCTGATTGAAACCGTCAGACCGGTTGGGAACCGGCTATCTCTAGTTGCACCTTACAAAGAAAGTTTTAAGCTGGATGCCGACTACCTAGTGCAACCCTCCTCCTGTTTGGGCTTTGCACGGGTTATCCCTTAAAGGGTGGATGAAGTTAAAATTCATCAACTGTACCACAAAAAAGAATACAAACCCACCAATGAAGGCAGACCCTCGTGCCACCTGGGTATCAAACTCCCGATCTCTCTGTATCGACCTCCCCAACCACATGATTTTTAGTTCCTTCCGCAAACTAAACAATATGCAAAGAAGGGTCCTGAATCGAATGGTAATAGTCTAAAAAAAATGAAAGGAAGAACTCTCCACTTTCTAAATGTGATCACAGCAGAAATAATCAAAATTTCCTCATCAATGCAAAAACGTTAAGGTGGTTTAACCACGATTCTGTTCACCATCCTTTAAAGATCAGTGCTTTGAACTATAACTTCAAGCATCCAAAAACAACAAGAAGGGAAGTGAAAATATGGCCGCCGTGTAAATCTGCAATCGTGTTCAGAAGGGTGTCGAATTGAATTTTATTCACCAACAACAACAATTCAAGGCTTGTGAACCGTTTCTATCCATCAACAAAACTAAATTTGGATACATACAACACCAGAACAGCTTATGCATCGTAAT
This sequence comes from Brasenia schreberi, assembly GCA_036023115.1. Lineage (NCBI taxonomy): Eukaryota > Viridiplantae > Streptophyta > Magnoliopsida > Nymphaeales > Cabombaceae > Brasenia > Brasenia schreberi. The sequence continues at coordinate 4,375,811 of JAYKKT010000078.1, read as the reverse complement.
TGGTAGCAGAAACTCAACAAAGTTCCATATTTAATTCTGGTTTAAGCGATCTACGTATCCCGTATACGAATTTGAATGAAGGAAAAAAGTGGAGATCGAAACTAAGGAGAAAATAAAGGAATTACAGGATTCATTCAATCGATTCGGAGAGAGAAGAGGCCTACTGTTTGTGGGCATCGGAGTTGATCAAGCTGCTTCCTGCCTCGGTGTAGAAGGTACTCGATATAGAGGAAATTCTTGCGACCCACCGCCCAGGAATTTCGCCAGAATTCGCTGGAGACGATGGATTCGATCCTCTGGCCATCCTCAGCGACCGTGTTGTCCTCAGAAGTTCCCGATACAAGCTCAGCACCTGCTTCTGCATGCCAGGAAATCTCGCCATCTCCGGTTAAAGGAGAACGGAGATTTTACAAAAGAATGCATGCCCAGGGTTCAGGGCTTTGGTAAACCCATCTCTCTCTCTCTCACACGCACATGCAAAATAAGAGCCCAACCGTCTGTTTCTCTCCTTCCCTCCTCCAATATGGGTCCGGTAAGTATGTCCCTCTCCATCTTATGTCCTGTTTTTGCTCCAAATCAGGTTGATTTTTGAAATTGTATGTTTATTGTGAAGGGAGTTTTTTTTCCGGTCGAGTGAAGGGTTGATTTTATCACAGCAGTGCTTGATTGTACTCTGCAGGAACTAATTATGCAACATTAGGTTGCACTTAGTAACAATGAGGGGAGTTTAGATAAACCTTTGTGGTTTGGAATCACATGTTTTAGGGTTTTACATTCTCAGTTGGGACCAATCTTCTCAGCCCAAACTTTGGGAAGTTTGCATTGACTTGAGAACATAGAACCTTTTATCTTTAGACTACAAGCTGAAAATTTCATGTTCTCTAGTCAATTTATCAGCTTTCATTCTCTGTATGCTTGAATTGCCTATCAACCTATGTACTCCTTTATATAGACGTTTGCTCCAGCAATAACGAGTTCAAATACATATATACTCGTTAATAATGTGAATGTATATTAGTTTAGACGAGTGCTGTTTGTTTAGTGAAAGTATAGAATTAACAATAGAAATGAGAAATGCAACTTCCATCATACATACAATTGCCAACCTATTTAAAGTTTTTCTTCTAAGCACTATTTAAATTAAGTTATTGGGCTGAATAGCATTTAAGTTGTACATTTTATTTAAAAATTTAAGTTGTCAGCCTGAATGGATTAAAAGTACATATATACTCGTTAATTATGTCATTGCATAGATGTACCTAAAGCAACCAACGTCATAAAAATGAACTCCAACGAAAATTTGTTAGTTCAAATATGTAGTCAGACTATCCATTAAGCAGCTCTAAATGGTTGAAGGAAACAGTAGAGCCTCCACAACAGAAAGCACGAGGGCAGCATTACTGGAAATAGCTTCACTTTATCACTTCGTTAAAATTGGATCCTGTTTTCGCTGAGAAAGTTGTGCTTGTATGCCCACAAGGCAGAATTAGCCATAAAAGGTATCCTCACTCATAAGCTGAAAACTGCAAATCTCCAAGGGCGTTAGCATGGTGCAAAAGGCCTCTCTAGCTTCTAGTCAGGGGTTCGACTCCCATGTGGCTGCCTCCTGACACCAAGCTTAGCCTCTTCGGAGCGTGTTGTTTCAACCCCTCAAAATGCAACTTCTCTAAGTTACAGAGAAGATGGACAATTTCTTCAGTTTCTTAAGTTACAGAGAAGATGGACAATTTCTTTAGCTTTTCAAGTTACATAGAAGATGGCCTGTCTAATACGAAATTCTTTAAGATTGTCAAAAATAGTTGATGATGCGTGACGTACTGCTGGCTGTTTCCGTATGCATTTTGTATCGATACATACAACACAAAGAAGAAAAGCCTCGTGGACAGAGCTGGCCAGATATATGAGCTAACCAAACAGGGTGCTGCAGGGTTCGACCCAAGTGTTACCTGATATCTATGGCAGAACATGTTAGAGAAGAACCCATTTCTGTAGTGGACCCAGAAACGTATTCTCCAGAATATAGACCCTTCCGGCTCTCATGATAGATATTAAGTTATGGTGAGTGGGTGCATTAACTGATAAACTAATCTTTATTATACTTCATGAAGTACAACTTGAGCTGTAATGCATGTGACATTTGTGTTTATTTAGAGAAGGCTGTTCCATTTGCCAGCAAAAGAACCCGCAATTTGAACATATTATTCATCATCATCACCGCATGAGGCCCATTTTTATATTCTATGAAGCTTATAATTGTGCTGTAATGCATGTGCAGTCTCATTCCCCAGCATATGGCTCCCTTTTCAATTATTTTAAACATATTATCCATTATTAATGTGTTTGGTGATCGTGCAGCAAGTTGGGAGGTGTTCCTAACCAGAGAGAAAGAGAGAACTTTTGCAATATATTTTGCTAGAAAATGTAAAAAATTTATATTTAATATAAATGCTGCCGTAAAGAGAACGCTTAACCCATTGGAGAGATATACAGACATCTTTCTTTTTAGTTGGGCAGCTTGTTTCTCTAACATAAATATTATATATACTCAACCAAAGGAGTAGGCTGAGTGAAGAACAAACTTGTTCATAGTCGGCTCATTTACCATGCATCGATAACCTGCCTGAGTTGGTTCATTACTTTGAATCGAAGATAGACACCAGTGGAAATTGGAAATTTTTTCAATTGGTGGAAGGAATAATCCGTCGGTTTCGATAACGAAATCTACCCAAAATTAACTCCCACAGTTAAAGAGAAGGATTTTACATATAACAACAACAATTAAGCATTTTCATATACTAGGTGGAGTCGGCTAGATGGATTCTTTGTTTCTCAAGAGTCTCATCATGTGCCATGCTAACATTTAACTCAAAATAAGTAATAAGATAGGATTATTCTTTATTGTTTTCTTCCAACACTTTTGGTGTTTTCTTTTTTTCTTTTTAACATACAATCTAGTTTCTTGTTTTTATGAAAGCTTTATTTGATTTTTTCCTTACATATCCAAACCATCTTAAATGATTTTCTCTTGTTTTATATCTCAACTAACAGTTTTACCTTATAGTTAAGGCTGGTTAATGCACGGACACAGCCATATGAACAGCACAAATTGAACATGGCTTGGTGAGCCAACTCTTGTTTGATTCGAGTTGATGATGAGCCAAATATGAACACGCTCAGAACAAGCCGAACCAAACACAACCGTGAGTTTTGCTAGGGATGACAATTTTGTGTTTCGGGTAAACTTCATGCCAAAAACAGGCCCAACTCACATGCACCTTAATCTTTTGTTGTCACTTTGCGGGTCCACAAGCACGGACCTTTTGGCTTGTATCGGCATCGAGGTATTGTTGTACATGAAATTGCAAGAATTCTGTGCTTTGAGTTCTACTTAAAGTCATGTAATTTTTGTTCGAGTGAAAAGTGGTCAACCCGAATATGATCTGATAGTTTTTCATGTCACTTGGGTAGACGTGATCCGATAATTTTTCGAGTTACTTGTTCGTATAGGAACTGAAATTATTCGGGTCTTGTTCATATCCAAAATTGCCAACCCTAAGTTGCTCGGTTTGTGTGCCAGCGCTGCTTATGGTCATGCTTGACATAGCCTTTGAAGCATTGGGATCTGCAATTTTTAAGCTACTCCGATAAACTTACCTCCTACCATTGAAAAATCCAACTAGGTGTACATCATAACTTTAAAATTTCTAAATTATATTATTTTGGCTCATTGAAGTTATATATATCCGTGCTCAAATTCATTTAACATTTTTATCGTTTGATCAATATCATTAATGATGGAGATTTGAATTTAAAAAATAAAAAATATACTGTGTACGATATGCATTATATGCTTTCAAACATATGACATGATAAAGTAGACTTGAGTATGGATAAGTAGGCACATGGACTATGGATTATGGTCTCAATCTCTCTCTTTATATATATAAGAGAACTTGAGTATGGATGAATAAGCGCATGGAATGTGGATTATAGTATGAGTTTCTCTCTATTTATATATATATATACATATAAATCATATAAACCATGCTCATAGTGACTCATGTTTACATATTGCTTTTGAGTGATATAACTGTATTATTAAAATTATTTTTATTATACTCGTGTCACCAAAAAAAACAATGTTTGAGTGAGTGGAGTGAACCATTGTCAGTACCAAGATCCAATCTCTCTCTATATATCGCATTATATAGTGTCAATTAATAGCTTTCTCATGGATGCAATTAGTTTCACCCTTCCAAATTGTGCAACGACCTTCGATTCCAATTTGACTTTTGACTCGATTCACTAGTTGGTTTCGTTGCCATGCTTTCCTAGTTAACTTTATCAAAAGAGTTGTTGACATTCAATGAACAACCAAGAAAATGATAAAGAGTCTGTCAATCTCGAAAGATACCAGTTACTTTGGTATTTTATCATCACTACGTTTGCAATTAATGGGTGTTAAGTATTCAATTTGCTCCGAATTATTACAGCGGGATTCGAAGAGTGATTAATTGCAGTATTCAATCTGAAGGACGCAATAACAAAGTAAACATCTTCAATCTCCAACAAAGTGGTCCGATCTATAGATAAGTAATTAGACTAATTCGAAAACACAGAGATCTTGATTGTTCAAAATTCATATCAGGATATAGCTTTTGTTAATTATCAAATAATCCATTTCGAATATTTTGGATGCAGCAGCAATTTGCTAGAGTTCATTCAACAGCATCAGCCTGGAAAGGATCATGATCGGCACTGTCTTTGTAGAGTTGCTTCCTTTTTCCAGTTGTAGCACAATGATGATTAAGAACTCATGTAACCAACCTTGGGGAGCAAAATATGAACAAGAACTCATAGCGTAACTATACTTAGTCTTGGAGAAGTCTTTGGTTTTGGTTTTCATTTCCATTTTGGCTTATCAATTATCAGGCATGGACTCAATGAAAGCAACCATTAAGAACATGCTATTGATTTGACACCCATCGTATGAACCTGCTGTTGCCTTATGAAGGCGTTTATTGTAATCTTTGAATCTCATTCATTGCGATCACTATGTTCCTTGTGCATCTCAAAATACAAACTCTTTACAAGAAAAAGGGAGGGAGGATGTCAATAAAGGCCATATACAGTTGTACTTCTGGTCCAACAATAGTAAAAAACGGCCACAATTTCCAATCATAACAATAACTCGATAATGGTAAGTTCGGATTTCAAAAAGAAAAGCGCAGAGGCGAGACGGATACCACGCCTCTGTAAGAGAGAATAAAACTAGTAATAAAATGGAAAGATGAGAAGAAGCACCGAGGAAGAGTAAATGGATTTCGTTTTCACGAACTCGTGCCCGTAAGCAACCTCCGTCAGTCACGCCAAAGGAAAGAGAGCAAAACAAGATAGCAGAAAATAATCTGTCCCTTTTCCTTCCTCCTTTGTTTCGAAAAAAAATGTACAAAGACGCCAGGATTTACACAGGGTTCGGACGCCGGGAAAAACACGAGAATCCGTCGGTTTCCGGCCAAAACAGAGAGAGGGAGAGGGAGAGAGACCTGTCCTCACCGCGAAAGAAGGGTCTCCGCTAGATTCCTCTGCGAAAACTCGCCTGTTTTCGTAGTTAGGAACGAGAGAGAGAGAGAGAGAGAGAGAGAGAGAGAGAGAGAGAGAGAGAGAGAGAGAGAGAGAGAGAGAGAGAGAGAGAGAGAGAGAGAGGTCCAAATCAGATCGACTTCGGCGGGTCAGGTTCGCGTTGAGGCGGAGAGGAGATCGGCAAGCGCGCTCATCGCCTTCACCTGCATCTCCAAAGCGGCTATGTAATCGGTCGCCTCGTCAAGCAGCGCCGGAGCGGCGAGGTTCTTCCCGCCGGGGATCAGGTTCCCGAGCGTCTTCAAACGGTCATCGACACCCGCATCCTCTGTCACGCCTCCGGGACGCTTTCGCTTCGCCGGGGTCCGGTAGATCCCTGATCCGGTCGGCGCTGTAGGAGAGCGCAATTTTTGCTCGGTCCTCACTGCTCTCCGGTGAACGGAGACCCGGCGGAACTTCGTAGACACGAACCTCTCCGATCGGCGACGCCACTTCGAGAGGATCGCTCGGCTCCACCGAGACCTTCCCTTTGCGGCCATCGCAAGGGCAGAATCTGCCGCCTCCTTAACAACGAAAGAGCGAGAGACTCCAGTCACCGGAGGAGCGCTCCGTCCGACGGATCGGAGCGCCTTCACAAGCCTCTGAGTGTAGCCCCTCTGCTCTGGATCCGTCTTCCATCGGGAACTATTCCCTGATGATCCCTCTCCACCTCCATCTCCATCTCCAGCTATGTTCCGGTCATCCTCTGCCGTCTTCGGCTGCACAGTGTCACCGGGAAGATATTCCGGCATCATCTCCGGCATTCTCCAGCCGCAAAGAGAGAGAGAGAGAGAGAGAGAGAGAGAGAGAGAGAGAGAGACGATCTAAGCCTGGCTTCGAAAGCCGTAAACGGAGACGCAACGGGGCATTTATATCCACGTCTCCAACGGAGTGGACGCCGTTTGGTCCGCGATCTAATGGCGGTATCACCCTCAAGCTTTCGTTTAACGACGTCCGTCTCCCTCCATATCTAAACCCCTTCTTCTCTATATTCGCTCCTAATATTACTCTAATGCCCTCTTTATTTTCTTTAACTACATAATTCTTTTGATCTCTAGATACCTAAGTGAAAAGGACACAAGCTTGCATGTGAGTCGCTATTTCTTATACTCAATAATACAACGCAACACAAACAGCTTATAACCACAGCTTGCCAATGAAAATAGAAGTATCTTAAATATTTAAATTCCATTCCATCCATGCTCAAATATACTCAAACGCTAGTGCTGAATATTTAAATTTAAAAAGTGAAGTATATTGTTATACTTTTCGTACATCTTACTTTTTAAATTTAAATGTCTACCATTGATCTCATCAATCAAACGACAAAAATGTTTAAATGGATTTAAGCATGAATTAAATTGAAAATGGTTCATTGTCTCTCTCTTTATATATATATATGCATATATATATATATATATATATATATATATATATATATATATATATATATATATATAAGGTTATACTAAATACATGTGGTATTGTTGAAAAATTGTGTCCACCACTTCATATCATTTGTTATAGTGAGTCTCAATTCTTTTACGTTGTGGATACTCATTGAGTATTACATATAACCTAGTTCATATATATATATATATATATATATATATATATATTTATATGGTATTGATATTGATATATGTTGTTGCATATAGATAGTAAGTCATGATAATTTCATGTATCAGGTCACGTTTGTGGGTGTTCATGTGAAAAAATGGGTTAAACCCGAGTACAACCATTTTATTCGTGTCATTTTGTCATTAGAAGTCCTAAGCAGTTTTATGCTTTTCCCGTGCCACTTTGGGTAGTTTGGAAAACAGAACTTTTGCTTCAATATTCCTGTTCGTGTCTACGTTTCGTGTAACGTCTGAAGTTGCCTGAACTATTAACACTAAAATTTGTGTACCCACTACAAATCTATGTCCAAAGAACACCTCTAGCAAGTACCGTACGTAATTGTGTCTGGTACTTGAGACTCGTACTTTTTCGTGTCCCACCTGAAACTAACTATTTTAAATTCTTAAATTAAAAATTTCGTGCTTTGTCGTAGGGACACTTTATAGAGAGTATGAGCAAATTCTTACTTAAATAAGTGCAATAACGTATAAAAAAGGATCGTTCCATATAAATATGAAATATTATCAATTATGCAATATATTATAAATAATTTATACATATACATTATCATAGTTCCTAGAGTCATGATCTTTTGAAATTACTGTGTTCCAAATCCAGGCCTTTATCTCACACTTACAATTAGACATGGACAGTTACTAACCGGTTCGGCAGTTCCAACTGAAACCAAACTGGGTCAGGAGCCAGCTGAACCTGGAATTGATAAAACCAAAACGGACGGTTCCAAACACAGCTTCCATCATTTTAAAAAATTTTGTCTAATTTTTAATTTTTTTTTAATAAAATTATCAGTTCCGTACTCAAACCAGAACTACTCTGGAACCGATAGTTCTGGAACCATAACCCAAAGGACCTAGTGCGCTCCGAATCTAGGCCTTTATCTCACACTTCCAACCAGAATGGCCTTGGCGGCTTCAACCGAAACCGAACCGGGTTAGGAGCCAGCTGACCCCGAAACTGGCGGTTCTATTTTTTAAAAAGATTTTTCCTATAATTAATTTTTTTTAATAAAATTACCGGTTTCATACTCAAACTAGAACTACTTTGGAACCGTAACCGAACAGCCCTAGGTTGGTTTGGTTACGATTTCAAGTTCTGTGCTAACTAGAATCGACGGTTTTAAACCACCGCTTTATGGCATATCTACTTACGATATCTAAAAAAGAATATAATTTTGGGTACAATGGGGAGGCTCAAGTATCACAGGTATTGAACTCATGATGTTCAACTTATGAGTGGACCTGCTATCTAGGTGAGTTATTGTTTTTTGTGCATTCATAAATAATATTTTATAAAAACAAAAATCTTCTCTAAAAAAAAGTATATAGAAAAGCGAACAAAGGTCGTTACATTAATTTAGTTTAAAGTGGCCACCCCCTTAGTCACATGCGTGCCACATTAGGTCAGCCATCTCCTCCCCACTAAGGCACATGGGGCCTTCCTTCTTCCTATCAAAATTGTGCTTATTAATTAATTAATTATGGTTTAGTATTTTATTAAGTAAAGGGAGATGGAGAGTTGGCCGGGTAGGTAAAGAATGCCATCAAAGCTTCACCAGTTTTTCATTTAAAAAAACATCAAGAATTAAAAAAAAAATCAATTTTCGGGTGCTTTGTTGGCAGCCTTCGGTCACAAGAAAGCCAAAGAAACGAAGCCTTTAACTTTATTAAAATGGCAAAAATATCCCTCACGTGCAATGCTCTTGTATTATTGGTTGATCGATGAACTTTACCCTTTTTATGTATCTTTTTCCAAAGAAAAAATTCCATTAATGTGTTCATAACTAAATATGGGTGGACACGGTTTGAAGAGTAGACAATGTATTGGATAGATTTTCGGTATCCAACAACTCCGCCCGCTCTAGTTAGCGGCGGATTTCAAACTAGGATAAAGGAGGAGGATTGCATTAGATAATAGACAATCACCGGAAAACTTTATTCCATATTTTTACCATAGGTGTGATCTTTTCTATCTGTAATACAATTCTCAAACTTCAAAAATTTATCACAACAATTTTATTTTATTCAAATCATTTCTTCCGACTCTTTTCTACATTCGATAATTGTTGGTTGATCATATACTTCATTATAACTATATGATTCAAAGTATCATTTCCTATTTGATCCCTTTGAGTTTCATATCCCAAGTTACAATCGGATCTATTCATTAAAAAGAATTTGATTTATGACTTAGAGAAACTGCTTTTAAGTGACCCAGCTAAAACAATATGACCGTCGCCTCCGTGGCCTAAAATGAGAATCGAACCCTTAGCTCCCAATCTAACAGCCATAACTCTTTCCAATTTTCATGAACTATCAACAGTGTAGAACATTATTGAGATCATGTAAGTGTGGCTCACCCAAAATTTTATAGGTCAAGTGGTCTTTGATAATGAGTAGCTCTAATGCACCTATGGAGGCAAATTATCATAGGTGAATGATACATCTTTACTATATCTTATTTGATTAATTTATTTCGTCCAAGATGGTCAGTTAGCAGGTTGACTCGAAAGAACCTTTAAGTTGAAGGTCATTTGCTTACATGCATCTAATGGGGGTCCGCCAAACCCAAGCTTTCCCAGAAAGAAAGATGGTCTTAGGCTGAATTCTTTTTCTTTTAATTGCTAACTTTGCAATTACAAGAGTGGAACAAAGTCTAATTAAAATTGAGCTTGACACCTCTCTCTCTCTGTATATATATACATATATGTGTGTGTGTGTGTGTGTGTGTGGCATGTACAAGAATGAAACATTTAGTCATCATGTGTCCCAATTGATTGACGCGAAAATAGCTTTCACTAACTTGAATACTTATCAATGCATATTAAATAAAACTTACCCACATGATAACATAGGGTTTAAGCCATGTGATCCACCTATCGAATTGATTAAACAATATATTCCGGTCGGTTACTCTCATGTTCTCTACATGTGAACGTATAATGCATAAATTGACTTCCTTAAAACAGTTTTCTTGGTCATCAGAAAAGAAAAAGGGTACAGTTTAGGATATCTCTCTCTCAATGTGGTTCTTCGCTCCTTCCCCTCACCATATACACATGTGTGTGTGCCTATATATATGTGTGTGTGTGTGCATGTGTGTATGTATATATATATGTGTGTGTGTGTGTATGTTATAAGAATAATAGGGTACTTCAGAGTTTAGAGTATGACCACCTGATCATCCTTGATGGACAATTGGAGATGGCACCACCATCCCTTATATTGCATGGCTGGGGTTCGGAAGTTTATACTTCCGGAGTACCATACCGTTTCTCTCTCTCTCTCTCTCTCTATATATATATATATATATATATATATATATATATATATATATATATATATATATATATAAGAGCTTGTATGTTATGTAAATATGCAATTCTCTCTCTCTCTTCCTCCTTTTCTTTGACCGATCCCAAGTTAGGATCGGTATGCTATCTGAAAAATACTAACAACTCTGTGTGTGTGTGGTCTTGTGTTAGTACACAAGGGTGCGTGCACGCACACGCAGACAGAGATACATACTGCAACTTGGGTTTTGATAGCTCAGTGCTACCAGCTAGCTCACAGCCCTATACGGCTGATGCAAACCCTATCTATAATAAAGCATAATCTCAATTATACTTATCAATCAATATTTTATAGTTCATTATAAATCACGAAGCACTGCAAAAAAAAGGTTAGGAAATAATTGTGGATGTGACTCTCGTATATTTACAGTAAAAATTCTTGATATTCAGCCGTTAACGTCTCAACAATGCTAAAAGGAAAAAGGTCAATCGTTAGTGATAATCTGGTTTGCTCAAGCATACCATCAGCTTATAAACACAAAAAAGAAATATGGCTATCTAAAATCAAAACTAAAACCAAATAATCTTTTATGACAATACATGTCTAAATCAACATTTCCGCTAAAAATGAAGAACCATATTCTACTATTGCCTTAAAATATTATTAGAGGCTTTGCCGTCTTTATTTTAAAGTGCTCATCATCTAATTTCTTATATCTTATGGGAGGAGCTCCATGTGGTTGCCTTGAATTGATCAAATCACCTTAAGTGCATCACTCTTGCTTTATCTTTTTATTTGAGTGGTTACATAACCCTGTCTCTACTTTCTCTGATCATACCTGCTATTTATAGCCTCAAAATTTATTGTGGATGAGTTCATATATAGGTAGAATTTATTGTGAAAAACAGTGAGTAAGTGATATAAAAGGTACATAGATTGTCTGAACTATGTAGAGGTCCAAAAGAAAGAAAAAGAGAAGGGAAAAACAAACATAAAGGAGATTGAGATGCCATGGGCCATCTGGATTTTTTCTTCTCTTTTGGTAAGTGTACTAAAATTCTCACACTTTCTAGTAGAGTGCTTTCTCCAATTGCCTTTTATTTACATGTATGATGTGAATGTGGCCTGTACTTTGTCCGAGCCTAGTCCTATTTGACTCCACGTGGTGTGCTTCTCCACAAATAACAACCTCTCTCTCTCTCTCTCTCTCTCTCTCTCTCTCTCTCTATATATATATATATATATATATATATATATATATATATATATATAGAGAGAGAGAGAGAGAGAGAGAGAGAGAGAGAGAGAAATTGATGATGTGAACTCATCCAAACTACTCTTCACCAGCACGGGCAGATCAAGAGGGATGAATGGTGAGTATCTCCTTCTAAATATACTTGAATGGGATTTCACTCCATGAAGATGAAACAAACAATGGTTTGTCACCGTAATTCTATAGCTAGATGTGTTTATGGAAAACTTATCATAGAAGGTTTTTCTTTCCATGAGTATAATCAAATTAGCTTTACTACGATGTGGTTTTTATATATGTGTGTATATATATATATACTTTATTACAGTAATAGGTGACCAAGAAGTACCTTTTGCATGTGGGTTTTATATGTGTGTGTATGCATGTGGGTGTTTCTCTAATATATATATATATATATATATATATATATATATATATATATATATATATATATATATATATATATATATATATATATATATATATATATATATATATATCAAACGCAACAGGTTTGTATATTTTTGGAGGGACTTATGGTTTATTCAATATGTGTGTGTATGCATGTGGGTGTTTCTCTAATATATATATATATATATATATATATATATATATATATCAAACGCAACAGGTTTGTATATTTTTGGAGGGACTTATGGTTTATTCATGGTTGGTGTGTTATATGATGCCTCTCAATTAGGTGACAAGCTTTCAATGCGTATCAATGACTTTACGATGTTTAAAAACTGAGATTATCGATTTAAACCCACCTCTCTCTCTCTCTACACACACATTGTTTAAGGTGAGTATCAACCATTCAACTTTACGAGGTCGAACGGGAAGACATTACAAAACAAACAGCGAGCACACCTGACAGACACACACAGCCGACACGACACGAACATGACACGACTAGACACGACTAGCCTATGGGCCAGGCGTGGCCCCCCACATGCATCCCTCAGTCCCTTGTGCTTGGCAAAGGGGTGTGTGCGTGCGTGCACGCATGAGAGAGAAGAGCAAGAAGCTGGGGGGGGTGTGGCATGCATCATATGGTACGCAGGTGACGATGGTTGAAATTCAATGTGAATGTGAATGTGGGTCCTCACTACCAAGTTTGTTCACATGCGCACGAACAAAAGGGTTTAATGAATCCTTAGATATGATTGGCAGCAACAAAATTCTTCGACGTTGTGGCCGTTGGATTCGAAGATGGCCTGACGTCCAACCACCTCTTTCGGGTCGGTTTTGATAGGTTTAAAGACTTTTTCAGGTTGAGTCAAGCACGTTGCCTGGGCATGGTCTAAAGGATCAAACTTTCACCAAATTATCAACTTTCGGCACATGCAAGCTTACAATATGCATTTAAAAAAATAATAATACATATGTGCAAGCGAATACCGACTCAAACGAAATATTAAACCAAGTCTGTTCCCTCACTAAGGACGGCTCCACTAATGCTTCGCCCGACAAGACCTAATAACCCAACACGAACACGATTCAGACCCA